>CADDXX010000719.1:64954-108982 GCA_902810485.1 Alauda arvensis | reverse complement strand
AMCMRKYTTWRAGGTACAGAACACAACATCCAACACAGACAGAACAGAYGATTTGGGGATACAAGCATCATAAAGTCACCCTAGGACAGACTGCTAACCCTCCCCTCCTGATGCAATCCAAAAGTCTGTTCCTTTGCTTCATAAAGAGAAAATGCCTTGAGTTTTGTATGTACCGTGGATGTACAGATGTAGTGTTTTGCAATTAATGCACAAGTTATGATAACGTATTGACCTTATGTGTGTTGATTTGCTCTCATTGGTATTTTAGGAAGATTGCACCTGACTGAAAAGAAACATTTGTGTCATGTATCAAAAGTTTTCAGACGATGATATAAAACAGTGCAAAAAATGTAAAGTAAAGACCCTGATGTCAATCCCAATGGTAGATTTTCTTACTTAAAGAAAATAGAGGTTTTTTTAAAATTCTTACTTTATTTTAGAGGTTATGTAAATTTTAAAAGAGACTTGCAGCATTTTTAGCGATTTTAGAATATCTTGAAGGCAACTTTGTGTTGTTGCTGCTGGCAAAGTTTTCAGTTTGATTTTCAGAAACATGTTTAATTGCCCTRAAGTTGATAGCAGAACACAAAGTTACATGTCTTCATGGGATAACAGGAAGTGTAATTGTCTGCAGGACTGTCAGGAGCAGAAAATACCCATTCCTTTGCTTCAGAACAACAGTGCAAATCTTGATTTAAATCTGAATTCCAGCACAAGTAATTTTTCAGCAGAAGTATGTCTGTTAATATGAAATGTTAAGAAACTCAAACAACAGAAAAMAACAACAAAACAAACAAAAAACATGAACAGAAAAACCACAAGCTGAAATTGAAACAATTTTTTTCTCTCTAGGAAGAATTTCATTGACAGTTTGCTGTACAGTCACAGCATTAAAATGGCAATGATAAAAGACTTGAAGTTGTACAACAAAGACCTGGGATATTTCCATTTAAATAAATTGGTACAATATTACATTCATTTATTAAGTTTTAAGTTAGAAGAAAAAGTGTTAGGGGCTAAATATTACAGGAATAAAAAAGAAAATGCAGGATATATTCTAAATGGCTTTTGTTAGCCTGTAGATTCTGGTTATGATTGTCAAAAAGATTTTCTTATTGAGAGTTTTGGTGCATCTTTCTTAGTTTTTTAATCTGTGAGATGTTCCTACTGGTTTTGACAGTARTTCCTTGATTCTGGGTTTTAATGTATAAATCAGGACAGTTCTTAGAGAGCCCAACACTCTTCAATCTGTTAAGTGAAGGAATCCAGGGAATTAAGACTCCATAAGGACACATAAGGACTCTCCTGTGAACTGCRTAGGCTCTGTAGGGGGATATAGGTGCAATGAGTGAAAAGGTAGTGACCTGAGTTTGGTTACTGAGTAGGAAGAACTTGAGCATAAAGGATGAGGACAAGGGAAAGTTAAGTATTTTTTAAGGAAATAATTTTTCTGAAATTTCGGGCAAAATAACCCACAAAACCTCATCTGCTCGTTTACTGATTTCTAGAAACACAAATGAGATGTAACAATTTAATAGTATTTATCCCTTTGCTTCATCACCTTTCTAAAATCAGCCAGATGTACATTACTAGATACCTTAGTAACATGTCCAGTGTGCAGAGATGCAGTAACCAGACTGACTTGGAGACTGCAGCTAGAGCTTGCCAAAGGAATGCAACAAGACAATTGTGTAAATGGGCCACSTGCCAGTTTATTCAGTTAAAATTCTCTTGCTCTTATGAATACCAGTGTAGCATGATGTAGCATAATGACTGGCAATGCTTTTTTATGTCCTTCCAAAATTTCATCACAAAATAAAACTAACCCTTCTGTGAGTGGGAGGGAATAAGAATCAATAGTTCAGGGTCTGTCACTTTCTTATGGTGATGGTTATGGATGTAATTTTTTTTTTCGTTTTTCTTTTTTTTCCCCTCTTTTTTTTTTTTCTTTTCCAGCAATAAATTGATGATGAGCTTCTTCCTGCTGCTTTTTGTGTAAAAAATCCCTGAGGGCAGGTCCAGACTCTCAAGCCTTTTCCTCACTGCCAGAAACCAATTAGCATTCTCAGAAAATATTTTTAGACTAATACCTTCTGGCTTACCTGAGATAGAGTGTTCAGTACATCCTTCTCACATTGGTATTTACTCTTGAATTGATACTCCATTAGTAAAGTCAAAGTGAAGGAAATTTGATAATTTTATAATTGAGCCAATAATAATTTGGCTCTTCCCCAAAGCTAACAAATTCTTCTGTATTTTTACTGTAAGGTCGAAATTAAACAGCTTTGTTTCTGTCATTGTTCAAGATAACTTCTCAATATTTTATTAAAAAGTTATTCAGAACATCTAGAAGTCTGATTATTTCTTGYTTGGGTTTATTTAAAAAGAGTGCCTTTACTAATTAATTACTACAGGGAAAAGAACATACTCAGAAATTGGTGACACTTCATACCATTGCTCTCATCCCCTAGAATGAATGAGGGAATCCCTATGTTAGTTTATCATCTCAGTGGCTAACTATTGGTTATTTTTCTGCTGTGAACTAGCCAAAAGTCAGGAACTTGGTTTCCTGCAGCAGTCTTTCTGCCACATGTCCACCATGGGGAGAGTGTAAGCTTCCTGGTGCACTGACTTGATGAGATGTCCAGCTCCTGGACACACATATGGGTGCTTTCTGTTTTTAGAGGATGTTTTTCATGACAGCCGATTAAAACTTTCAGTACACTGGTGCTTTATGGTTGCAACTCACCATTAACCAATAAACAGAGTAGTTCCATGTTGTAGTTACTGAACCTTTACAAGCTATTTTATTGCAATTTTGGGTTATTTGCTGGCTAACTGGAATGTGTTTCAAGTACTGCAGGCTTATCAAGCCTAATCAGAAGTTTCAGTGTGAATGCAGGACTTTAGATGCCAGAGATCCCACTAATTAGTCTGTACTGCCTTCTGGTAACAAGATCTGGAGAGTGTTTTAATTGTCAGTGGTTGGGCTTTTCCATTTTAATTTAGCCTAAAAACAGTGCTCTTTATCCTCCTTTCATTTTATAACTGGTAATGATCTATTACCAGTCAGTTGTACCAGACTGCTATAGATTGCTATCTATTCCATAGCAGTCTATTGTTCTTTGGAAAGTTCATGTTAAGTTTATCCAGGTGTGTGTATGCAAGCACTGCAGACTGGATATCAACAAATACATTACATATTCAAAGCAATTTTATATTTTTCACACTTTGTATAATACTATGTCTCTAAATTTCCTGGGATTATGTAATTGACAACTTCAGTGAATTTACATGTGAAAGCCAAGCAAAGTTATATGGGAAAAAASCCTCATAATAATCATGCTGCCTTTCTTGTAGAATTAGCTTGAACCTATGTAAGTGGGGATGGAGTACATTTTTATATATTGTCCCCTCTTTTCTGCCTATAATGCTTTTTTCTTTCTGTTGTACTTCTCCCTACCCCACAGCCCATTTCCTTCCCAAGTCTTCCTTTCTCTTTTCCTCAGTGGGATGATGGTGTCACTGTCTAGCATTCCTGTTGTTTCTCCCTGTTTGCAGCTATCTTAATGACTTGGACCGCATAGCAGATTCCACCTACCTGCCAACCCAGCAGGATGTGCTCAGAGTTCGAGTTCCAACAACGGGGATCATTGAATATCCATTCGACTTACAAAGTGTCATCTTCAGGTAGGAAAAAAACGTTTCAGCACCCATTTGCTTTGTTTCTTTTGTTTCCTTTTACATTAGCAACGCCAAGTAAGGATATTGGAATGAAGTACATAGAAAGCAATTATTCTGTTTCTAAAATTGGAGCTTGGTCAGTTGGCAATTTTCCACATATATTTAGGAGCTCATGTTAAATATGTCAGAAGGATCAAAGACAATTAGGTTTATTATTTTTGAGACTAGTTTTTACTGATAGAAAACCTGCAATTTGTCTTCTCAATAATATATATAAAAGTTTTGCCATGCATAATAATCTGAAGATACAACCGTATGTCCTTATCATACATGTAAATTATGGAATAAAGGGTAGTTTAGGTTATCATTAAATAAAGGTTACCATTTGTGTAGTTGATTTTTAGAGAGATATCACCCTACTTCTGTGCAAGGACAGTTGTTTAAAAAATAGCTGCGAAATTGTAATTACAAGTTAGACACCCGTGTTTACACTGAGACATGGGGTGAAGTGGGAATACACTGCAAGCAAACATGAGTTTTGATTTTGTCTGTCAAAACCTTTAGTAGATATGTATTGTTTTCTATTTGTCTGCTTAAAATGGGGCAGCTGTAGCAAGTTGTGGATTTTGATTCTGATGTGTGTGGGGTTGAAATGGGGTCCACCGTCTGTTTTGTTTGTGTGTGTTGCTGAATACGTGGGGCATACATTGCTAAATCATTGCTCATGAGACCTTTATCTCTCATAATTCTGAGGGGTTTGCAACTCAAAATAGTTCAAATACAGAAAACCCATTGGACTTACAGCAAACACAGTTAACTGTCTGCTTACAACAGATTATATTAAATATCACTGGAAAAAAAAATATTAAGAAAACCAATCCAAAGTGTGTTTTTAACAAAATCCTTTAATTTTCTTGTGTTTGTGGTTGGGTGTTTATATGTTAAGGCGTTTGTGGAGCTGATGTGGCTGTTAATTTTGCAGAATGGTGGATGTAGGAGGCCAACGATCAGAAAGAAGAAAATGGATACATTGCTTTGAAAATGTCACATCTATCATGTTCCTAGTAGCACTTAGTGAATATGATCAAGTGCTTGTGGAGTCCGATAATGAGGTAAGCCATTGTCAAGAAAGCCCATTTTTATTCAAAAATAATAGTTTTACCAGTCCATTCCTAGGTGTTTTCTAAATGCATCTACAATCAGTCATGCACAATTGGCTCCCAAGGGAGTGAGGAGCACTTCAACGGTCAAAGGGGAGGAAGGGTTCAGTCTCCAAATAGGGCTAAGCTGACCCACTCTATGAAGGATTCAAAGTCTCTATTTTGTGTTGAGGAGGAATATAGTTGAATACAGAGATATTGTTCAGTTACTATTATGAGCAAAGGCACAATAATAGGTGGTGTAAATTAAGACAAAATTTATAGATTCCCAAGGAACAGTCCCTAGGGTAGTAAACTCCATTCCTTTGACTTAAAGGCCAAGGTGTATATTGTATTTTTATTTCAAAAAAATGGGGTAAGTAAGCAAGTGRGTGAGCTGAGGGTTCAAAGCACACTATCCATTATTTTGAATGCCATTTTGAATGAAGACCAAGGTGAGGGTATTTTGCCTCCCCTGAGGGCTCTTTTAAGTTTACTCATCAAACTTTTATGAATTTTCCTCATTAGCACTGTGTGTGCAAATCTTTCAGCACATACTTCAAAAAGTTAGATAAAGAAGGAGAATATTTGGGATTATATTCTTCATGGGTGCATACAAGTTGCACTGTTTAAGACAGTGGTTGACGCGAAGTAAAACAATGTCCCTGGACAATCACATTTTGTATGTTGAACTGTCTTTAGGATTTATTTTTTTAAAAAGCCTTGGAACTCTGGAAACTTTTATATTAGTAGTGTTTTCATAAAGCAGAATTATTGTTATGTTAATTGTATAATTATCTGTGTCATTCAAAGCTGAATTTCCAGAAATTATGATGTGGTCTACACCATCTTCATCTCCTGTAATTTTGGAAGCTAGACATAGATAGTTAAAAAAGAGAAATCTGTCAGACCTGGTTTGTTTCAAGTCAAACAGGAAATGTCTGGTGCTGTCTTTTTCTGTTTGCATTGTTCTTCTGTAGCCACAAAGTCAACACAAAAATACTCAGCATTTTAATTATACAAATCAAAGCAAAATTTATTGGAAATTGCATAAAGAAAAATAAGTTATGATAATTTTCAAATACTATTCTAACTATCCAAAATAAGCTTCATGGAAGTCAAAGCCTTCTTGCAGGAAGTTTTTACACCCCACTACTGAACTATTTATTTTTCTTTTTAACAACAGAGGAAAACTTCTGAACCTTTCTGACTTTTAGTTTAAAATATATTCATGAATTTAATTCAAATCAGTTTTTGTTTTCAAGTCATACATACATAGCCTAGTAGGCTTTCCAGCACACTTAGGCCTGAGTTACTCTTAACTCTGAAAAGGATCCAGACAGTCTTAGAGCTGAGCACCAATATAGACAGCTTAARTTTTGGCTTTCAGCAAACTTGTAGCCTGTCTCTCTAGATTTTGTTGGCATGCCAGGACACTGCCTTTTTCCCTTCTTTTTCTCTCCCCGGTATCTCTAAACATTGCAGTCCCAGAATTAATGGAAGAATATGTTTATTTATTCCATACAAAACAAAACATGGTTTGTCTGAATGTGGGTGTGGCAGAAATATGACTTTAAATGTGTTTGTTGACACCTTGAATTAAGACATTCAACCTGTAAACATATTTTGCTCTTCACTGAGGTCTGACAGCCTCAGGAGGGAAGACAGGGATTTAATATGAAGACTTTGGTAACCAGCCCAGAGGTACTTCTCACACTTAGCTTTAAATTGTGGACCAGTATTGAAATTTTAGCACCAAAGTGAAGGGAGTGTGTGTGAATGCTCTACTTTCTTAATATGTATGCCATCAGTGTGATACTAGGATAGAATCTAATCATTCTTTGGTCTGTGTGTCTCATATTGAAATTAAAATATCTGACTTGACAATTTACAGTGTTCTGCTATTTCCTGTTCATTGCTTTCATGGCCTGATTAAAATACGATTTTTGTAAGGTGGCCTACTTTCTTTTTCTAATTAGTCCACTGTATATTGCCTGAAGTCTCATTTCCTGTAGTACATTTTTACAAAGAAAAGTGTAGTGTTGAAATCGTTTGTGTCATCCGTTTTAGTTAAAGCAGTTTTTCATTATTATTGTTTTCATGAGTAAATAGAAATCTTTAAAAAGTACTTTTTTCTATTGGGTAGGGTCATTTGGATTGGTGGTAATTATATGACCTTTCTCATTAGGAAATAAAAACTCTTGGTTTTTATTTCAAAATGTAGTGCCTGATGGATGGTCAGTTGTAAATCTTTCTTGTTTCTTTCCTTGTTTATTTTATTCAAGATAAATACTTTTGGATTATAAATCAGATGAGGTTACAGTAAGTTGGGAGCCTTCGTTAGTGTCTCCTGCTGGATATACGTGAGGTTTCTATTTTCATGCCCTTGAAGGACCTAAGAATTAAAAGTTCTGAGGAATATAACTCTTGTGTAAGGGGACATATTTAGAAAATAAGGCAAGAGTTCAGACTGCCTGTTACTCAGAGACATGTGCAGGATGACTTCTWAATTACATATCCATGGAATTCTACTCCCATGGCAAGTATCTGAAGAGTTGGGAGCTTCAGTCCTTAAGATAAGCGTGCCTGGCTGCCAACTGTATTTTAGCTATGATTTCTCTAACAGGCAGTATTCAGACTCAATGGCATCTCTTTTAGGTGTCTGTCTATATTATACATAACTTAATTTGGGTACATAAAACAAAATGGTAAGAGTCAGTAAGGATGGTATATTTTACCAATCCTGCAAAAATTTCAGCTGACGTACAGTCATTAAATACTTCTCTTCTAACAAACACAAAGGAGAGATAGTTGGCTGTTCCAAATTCTGCCCTTAATAAAATAGAAAGTTGTCTGTCTAGGAAAATRAGAACAAAATTTGAACCAGAAGACACAATACACTAATTGTATTAATAGTATTGTGGATTAAGTAAATGTTCCATCAGTCCAATGTGATGTGACAAAGGACAACATGTTATAAATAAAAGTATTAGACATTTGACCTTTTCAGTTTTTCAGAAAACTCCAATAGGATTAAAGGTGAGATAAAAAAATGAAGGAATCATCTCTCTTTTAAATGGATTTATGATATATTATGTCTTGAGGATCATTCTCTGGCTCTGAATTATCCCAGCAAATTTGGTGAAATTTGAGGTTTTATCAAATGGCACAGTTTAGAACTTTTTCTTATGCTTAAAATCAACTTATTTTTTCACATAAAGTAGTTTTTTCTAGATTTTCAGGATATATGG
Source organism: Alauda arvensis (assembly GCA_902810485.1). Taxonomy (NCBI): domain Eukaryota; kingdom Metazoa; phylum Chordata; class Aves; order Passeriformes; family Alaudidae; genus Alauda; species Alauda arvensis. Next base: position 100,908 of record CADDXX010000719.1, on the reverse strand, counting down.
CATTTGAAWATGTATTAGAGGTAGCTCCTTTCAACATATCAAATCTCAGCATCTCAGTGGAATAATTAGAAAACTGAGTTCCAAGAGARCCATAACCACTGGAAGAATTAGAGACATAAAAGTATACCTGTAAAAKAGAGTTCCTTTAAAAAGTGGTTTTAATTATCTTTGCACAGCCAGTTAAGTACTTAGAAACAGCAAAACRGAGAACAGTGTCTATTGAAGCTTGTACATATTTATTAGGGCACTAAAAGTCTTGAGGTATATAAGATTTCATATAGTTTGTATAGCTCTGTGGTGGTGATGACTGTTTTTATTTTTCTAGGGTTCTCAGAGCAAAACTAGGAAAGACAGAATACAATTTTCTCGGTTCAGCTCAATTAATTAATTAATAAGCTAAGTGAAAATTAGAAATTTTCTGAACTATCAAAAAGTAAATGCTGTCTTTCCTGAGGTAATTTCAGGGGCTGCAAAGCAACAGAGATACTGGACAGCATGAAGTATGCATTGATAAAAGATGATTTTTATATGTAAGTCATTATGATTATTCTTAACTTTGCACAAAATATCTTGGGGGAAAGTGCCAGTTTAGATTATTCTCATTAGACAGTACATTTTGRTTAAATTGTAGAATGTGAAATTCTTACAGGATTGGAGGTAAATTGTGAACATCCTTGGTAAGAGGAGATTGTTGATAAGTAGAGTACTGTACCTTTTAAAAATACCATTTGTTTTAAAGCCCTTTTTAAAGTTTGTACTGTGTCTTAAGAAATTACATTTGATTTAGCTGCAGCCAAAATTGGTAATTTTTACATTACAATGTCATGGAATTTCTCTTAAAACAGTAGYACCTTCCCTTCCATCATCAAACTGCCACTCAGTTTTCATTAAAATTTTATTAAAAGTACCATCTGCTTATAATCCATGTATTTACAAGTTTGATCTCAGATTACAGTTCTTGTGGGAAAAGATTGTAATGTATGAAGCAGGCAGGAATGGCTTAAGAATTCTGAGATTTTAAAATAATAGGAAAATTATTTTTTTGGCTTAAGAAATCCTAGACACACTATTCTATAGGTCTTTTCCAACCTAAACCATTCCATGATTCTTTGCCTTCAAACTGTGTCTATTACTGCCATTACTTCCTATCTGTTCTCCTTTCAGACATACTAAGGTGTTTTCCAGGATCTGTCTCTCCTGAGAGCTTGGCAAATGCTGAATTGCTCAATGGACATTGAAAAAAAAAAAAAAAAGCCATAAAGATAATTTCTCCATCTTTTGTCCACTAGCTTTCACTTCCTTGCAATACAGTTTGTTGTCTTTAAGGACCTGGGTCATCTAACCTTGTATGATAACCAGATCGAATCTCTTTTGTTCCAGTCTTGATCAGTCCCTTTTGAAATATTCTAGCATAGATTTTTGCATGAGGTGCAATTCTCTGCATTCTGAACTGAAGGAGKTCCTCAGAAACTTGTCTGAACCTGCTCCATTGTGCTGCTTTGTKACATACAGTGGTGTAGCAGCCAGATGTGTGATGACTGCTGCTTGCACTAGTTGAGAATTCTGATGTTGTAACTTCATGCTCCCTCATTCTGTGTTCAGCATCCCATTGTCTTACAGCTTTTTATCCTGAGTTTACAGACTTCTAAAGCAGAGGCTGTTACTTACAAAGTGCAGCTGTGATCCCCCWTTAAGTCTTCCAGGTTTCTGAAGTGTAGAATATCAGGTTCATTTACTAGTACCAGATGTTTTTACATGGCACTAGCAGTAGGRAGGCATAATTTTGTTATTTGAGATGTGAACAGAACCAGTAGGTCTGGAAGTGGCTTGAGCAATATTTCCAGTAGCCATTGCACACATGTTTCAGGATTCAGGGGGTCTCAGACAACCTAGAACATCTGTATCTCTRGAACATGATAGATGAAAGGAAGAAGGAACCATCTGACCGAGTCTCTTATGGAAGCAGCATGGAGCAAAATACTCCAGGAAGAAAGTTGCTCTTAAAAATGTTTTGTGCAAAACATTACCAAGAGGGGATCATTAAAGTGACTTAATAGTCTGTAAATGCAATGGCCACCAGTAAAACTGTTTTTGACGTGGTGTTCTATATCATGAGGGCTGAAAGTAGAATTGTTTGTTTAGAGAGGTAGGATCTCCATCCTGAAGAGAGAATTTCAAAGCTTCACTGAACACAGCCATGAGTAAAAGGATGACAAAGTTTTTCCTGCTGGAAGCAAGGAGTTGTACCTGGTTACTTCCATGTAAAGATCCGCTCCAATGTAATTTCTTTKTTGATTCTAAAAAAAGCATTGTATCACATGTGAAAGGAAGAGTTTTTTCTTTGTTTCCTTGGGGAGCATCTTTGTAGTCCTGTCAAGGTTTTTCCATAGCTTCTTTAATACCACTGAAGAACCCTACTYTATTTGACAGTGGATATCTGCATTAATGTAGTTACCTTCACAATACTTAATTTACCCTGAATAACTGCCTTGCAGTTTTATCAGATGAAGGCAGAACAGGATATTAAGAAAATTAGGACTTCAGTATCTTAACCACAACTACAAATTGAAACCGAAGAAACTTTGTAGAGTGGTTTTCTGCAGTGTTTTTGTGCTTCAAGTAACTGAGTAAAGACACTGTTCTTTTGATTGATGGAAAGTTTTGTTGTTGTAAATTGCCCCACGGAGAAAGGATCARTGTTGCTTGGTTTGTTAAAAAATATTCCAGTCAAAATCTAATTTATTAAAATTACATTAAAATAATTACATGAAACCCAAGATAGGTATCTTTACTGCTAACTCATTTGTGTTTATACAGGTATGGGGTTGCAGGCACACACGTTTACATTTTGGATCCTAACATAAGTACATCTGCAAAACAGATGGAACTTGTGTAGCATTCATTTGTGTAATACGTTAACAGGTAACAAATTGGTACACTGTTCCAGTCACACTTTGTTTTGATGTGGGCAAAAATAAGAAATGGCATGAGCCTGCACAGTTCAGAGTATGTTTACTCTTCAAAGAGGCAATTATCCGAACAACATATTTTTCATCAGAACTCTAATGCTGTTCACATCTGAGCATGGTCCCACTTCCCTTCCAGCACTGTATTCCTCATTCACAGGCTAGTCATACATGGCTTAGCATGAAGGCTGAAAGAAAACAATTCTGAGATCAGAGGACTTCTGTCTTTCTGCATCGTAAATAAATGTAATGCTTCAGTTGGCTGGTTTTTTCATCAGCAGCCAACAATCCAGAACAATTGAGCATATGGCAGAGGCATAATACTAACTCACAGATAGAACTAAAAAAGCCTCAAATGGTCTTCATATTTATTTATTTATTTATTTTTCCCATGGGAAATCAAATCCCCAGTRCTGATTGTTTATTAGGAAACTTGAGAAAATAGCACATTAAGTACCTGTGCCAAACTCATTGCTGGATGTATTGTATCTGTTCATACCTGTCCACACAAATGCATGTTTAATTTTGGCTTGTGGATAAAGAACCCTTTGAATGTAAGCTATCAGTGCTGGGAAAGATTGCCATTAGGAAGAGTGAGAGCATTTCTCTCTTTTGTTGAAGCGGCTGGTTCATAATGGAAGTGGGGGGTTGGATGATCATGAACCAGCATACAAAGGCTGCTAGAAATGCTGCTTGTAAGTGTTGCTACTGGCAAAGATGTAACTGCTGCCTTTTTTTTTTTTTTTTCCCTGAAAAAGCAGCGTCAGARCTGTCCAGAAAAGAGCTTTTTCAGGGACAATTTGATTTTAAAATACTTCCACTCATTTTTCTGAAATACATGTAGGTATTTAGAAAAAGAGCCAATTCTGGCAATAATTTTTTAGCACGAAAAATAATTTAAGAGCCATTTGTGCAATTAAAAAATACTTGACAGCAGTACTTGAACCATGTTTTATGACTRCTCTATAGACCATTTTTGTTTTGGACAGTATTTTTGTTTTTCAGTGGTTGTTGAACATGTTGATTTAATGGTTTTCAGCTGTTACTTGCCTTATCTGTGTCTCTGCTGGGTACATAAAATTGCCGTGTGTTTTCAAGTGCAGTGTTGCAAATTTAGTTTGTTGGAGAGTTGGGAGTTCTTCCAGGTGATGTAAAAATACAGTTCTTAGCTGCAGAGATGTCTTCCCAGTCCTCTACCAGAAGCTGTGTTTTCCAGGCTAGTTTAAATAAAGATGGAAGACAGTGAACAAAATAAAGGAATTATTCCTGAGCTCTGCTTGAAATGGCCTCTGRCTGCATTTGTATTACTCATCAAAATATTTATACAACCATTGCAGTTATTACTTAGATGACTAGTTACAGCAGTAGAACTACAAGATTATACTTCATACTGGGTGGCAAAAATGTGAAGCACTTCCAATTTTGATATTGTATTTACTTTTTTATATAGTGGAGGACTCTACACCTACCCTCGASTTCCTCATTTCCTCTGCTGTTTCCCAGCTTTTGCGTAGCAGCTTCATTAAATTTACAGCTAATAAATACACTGTAGGTCTTTCTGTACAGCTGACGTTGCTTCTGTGAAAATAATTGCTGGAAGTCTTAGTTGGATAATGGAGACATTCTGAGTTAATATAGAGTTGAGCATAAAAAGCATTCACAATAAAAGGTTTTGTCAAACAAAATAATAGAGTCCATTACAGTGACACTAACCTTCTCAAATATTAACCTCTGCTTTTTCTGAAGCTCTCTTGCGTCAGTATCTCATTTTCTACAGCTACCCTCTCTTGAATGCCCTCTGACTCAAATAAGCCAGCATACACCAGTTACATACACAGAACAAGTTGTTCACTAAAAAATGCATGTTTGCTTGCCTCCTTGTCACCTTCTCTCTCTCTGCTTTCCAACAAAATGTAGTTCCTTAGAATCTGTGAAGTCCTAATTTTTTTTTAACAGACACTGCTTAAGTTGCTAACAATTTTTTTAAGAAAAATATAATTACTACATTTTTCATTCAGTATGTGAGTTATAGTACRCCCACTAGAAGCCACTCTAGATAATCATTAGGACAATAATGGGTGAAACTCCACCAGTGCTTCTCTGTTGTTTCAGATTAATATTTTACTGAGTGTTTTCTGTCAAAGCACTGCTTGTTAGCTGGGAAATGCTGCTTTCCTTCCCTTCACTGGATACCAGCTGATACARCTCTTAAATGCTGTTGCAGCACTCTTGCAGGTATTCTTTAGGATCTGACAATTGAATGCTTACTAATTATACCAATTTTGTTATTTCTCTAATTGCAGGACTAATTACATTTTTTCAGAGCAACAGATAGCAAGCAGAATGTCAGTATTTACATCCAAACTAGAAATCCATCATTTTAATAGGAAAATTGAAAGTGTACATATAAAACTAAAATTGGAAGGAAGTATACTCCTTTTTAATCCATTAAAACTTAAGGCAGTTTGCATTTGGATAAAAAATGTGGGAAAACGTGATTTATGCTTCCGGTTGTATTTGTGTTAATGTTCAACAGTTATAGAAAAATATATGGAATGTTTTATATGAAGAGGTACATGGTAGAAAGAAATTCCATTTATTTTTTTTTAATAAAAGCATGTTTCTAATCATAAAATTGGACATGAGTAAGTACAAGATTTTTTCTTGATATTTATTTAAATATTAGGATAACTTTGTCCAAGATTATGTAACCTGTTTATAGTTAACAAATTCACTATTGGAGTATGTCTGCTGTATTTCTTACTCTGTTTCATAATTATAATTTTACATTGGACTGGCAACTCTGTCAGGTTGTATGGAAGATGAGGAATTTTACACTGGCATATGTATATCCTAACAAGAAAATTAGAGGAACAGCTTGTAATACATTTATATGCCATTTGGGGTTGACTGCAGACAAAAGCTGAGCAGRGAAGTTGCCCAGCAGTTCTTTAGGGATGGTGAAAAAGTAATCCTGCTGCTCATTTTCCATGTTCCAAGCCAGGGAGGCAGTGATGAGCTATTACTGCTGTTGAGCAGGGCTTTCTGTTGAAGGTTGGCTTCACTGCTGACATTGGCTGTCAGCTACTGAGAAAGCCTTGMGCCAGATCCAGCTGCACATTTCTGTTACTTATTCAAGTTTCTTTCTGCAGCACTTCTTGTTGAAGCTAAAATAAGATTTTTCTGGAAAGAATTTGGTGAGAGAGATCTTCATGCTGCATCTGACAGAAGGTCACATCCCCAGTGCTGGGCTCTTGCTATACTCCTTGTAATCCCATCCCTACTTCCAGTAAAAGTACTGTAACATGAAACTGTCTTTTATACAAGAAATAGTGCATCCTGTTAAAGAAAAGTTTTCTTCRGTAGTTCAACCATATAATCTTGTGATTAATTAAACTGATTAAAAATATTATGGYACATATATTTAATAAAGCAAAAGAGTGAGCATGCAAAGGAGTGAGTTATCATTAGAAACAGAAAACCAGTTTAAGACAAATTTTAGTGTCTAATAAACAGTATTGTTGGAGGAATTAGCTCTGGCATAAAAATTATTTTTATCTGTGAAAGTTGAATTGCCCTTAGTAATTCAATAAGCAGAGAGATGAAAGACAGCAGAAAGTTAAGCAGAGATTAATTAGTCAAAAATTAATCATTTCATATTTTTTTCTTAATCAATCAATCATAGTAAAATAAAATAATGAAACCATTATAGCACTTTAATCAGTTATGGCAAACTGAGGACGTGTATTTCTTTATACAGGCAGATAAAATTTACTTAAAAATCTCTAGGTCGTTTTTCAATTCCTACGAAAGATATGYGGACTACACATCTAAATGACAACATATCAAAATGTCAGTTCACTGTCCTTAACAAATTTGCTTCGATTTCCCTTTGAAATAATTTACAAAGGGCTTATAAATACAGTTTCATGTCACCTGAATCTGTTGGGAAAAGCATGAAAGGCCCTGAGCCAATGTCCTGTGGAGGCAGTGTGAGAGACCTGAGCTTGTTTAGTCTAGTGAAGAAGACACTAATACTGGCCAACAAGTATTTCTGGAGTTGCAGGTGTRCCATGGAGCTGAACTTTTTGAGGTGGACCATGTAACAGATAGAACTATACTGTGTAGTCCCCATTGCCTTTTCTTAAGGTCTTGTTTAGAGAAGAAGTCTGTATAGAATGTTGAGAAGCAGATACTGTCTTATTAACAATTAGTCTAAGGAATTGTGTTTTATGCTCAGCTGTGTTGACATTAGTGTTTCTTTCCTTCCAGAGTGAAATYCTGGCACTGTTGAATTCAATGAGTCATGAGATCTGACTGCATGAAAGCAAATATTTTATTACTTTGCATTAGTTTCTCAATATAAAAATTCAGCTATTTATTTTCATGCAGCACAGCAACATGCAATAAAGTTTAACAGACTAAATAATATACTTGTACTACAAAATTGAATTAGCTTACTGTTTTTTTCCTTTATTGTTTTATATTTGTTTCAAGTTTTTGAAGTTTCCATTCATGTTTATGTTTGCCTCTCTAAAATGTAAATTAATGGAAGTAAATATACACTTACGGCAAGACTGTCTGAGTTACCTGACAGATTGTTGTATGGCTCAGCAACAGCAGAATCTGCCGGATGCGTGTTCGTGTTGTATTCTGGAGCCCCATTTGGTGGTGAAACAGTCTTTTTCAGGGGGCTGCAGATTTAAATAATAATAGTAAAAGGAGTGAGTTAGTTCCTTGTTTCAAACCATATTTTCTCTGGCTCTGTATTAACCACATTAAGTCAGCCTAACAGTTCAGAACTAATCGAATTGTAGCATTATTCTACAATGACAAARGAGTGTTACAAATAGAAATCTGTCGGCTTTGCTGATCTTCAGCTATAATAAAAAGTGCTTTCAGGAGCGGCTAAGGAGTTAAAGGCTAATCCAATGATGTTGTTACCAAAAATCAGTAAAAATAAAATTCCTTAGTCCCAGTGTAGCATTAAGAAGCAGGCATTTTTATTTGGCGAGATGCATGAGGGGGTAGCTACTCCAGATGCTGTGCATGCTGACTACAGGACATTTTCTGTTTATATACTGTATTTTACACACATATTCATTGATTGTCCCAGAATAAACATACATATGATAATCATTTCCCCAAAATTCTTGACATGTGGCCCCTCCCCTCTGCACATGCATTCCTTTGTCCTGGGGGTCTCTTTGCTGGTACCTGGTGGTCAGCAACCCCAGAGTCACACCTGACTGCCTGGTGAACTGTTAAAAGTTAGCATAACTGGGCTGGCTGGTTGCTGTCTAGTTTTTCTTCCTACAGAACAAGTGTTGTGTTGTTCCAGAGGCTAGTGGGTTCTGAACARTAAGCATTGTATTAGTCCACCACATGCAAAGAATTCTTCATCTGGCAACAATGCTAGGAACAACTTAAAATTTTTAAAAATTCTGTCATAAACCTTGGGTGTAGACAAAATATTCTCAGGTTTTAAATTTACTTGGAATTATTTTAAGCTGATTTCTAAGAATTGCTGAACTCCGTATTCAAAATTTGGGAAAGGCATGTAAAATACATAATGTTCGTAAACCTTGAATTGGTTGTCTGGTGTTGTGTGTGAATCACTTGCATTTCAATAACCACCAGGTGTGTTGGCTGATTGTAACTGTGCATATGCAGAGGTCACAAATGTAACTGTTACAACTTCCACATTCGTGACAAGTGTCTTAAAAATACTTACACTTAACTAGCTGAATTTGTAAAAGGAAAATGCCTGAATATTTCATTTACTGCTCGCTTATTGCTTTTAATTTAATTAATTGGATCTTATATATTGGTACAAAGATATAAAACAGGAAATGGATCCTTTTGCCAAATGGAGCAAGAATGCATGAATTCATTAAAAAAAAAAATCTGCTCTCTTTTTTATTCTAGAATCGAATGGAAGAAAGCAAAGCACTCTTTAGGACAATTATTACATATCCATGGTTCCAGAACTCTTCAGTTATTCTGTTCTTAAATAAAAAAGATCTACTAGAGGAGAAAATTATGTATTCCCATCTAGTTGATTATTTTCCAGAGTATGATGGTAAGTATAATGACATCAGAGCTCACACTTCTGTTTACACTGTAGTACTGGCAAATTGTGATAGACTTGTCCAAATGCTAGACAGTTAGATCCTTTGGTATATTCCTTCAAAAAATACTCAAAAATTGTAAAATGTGGCTGAACTTTCCTGGAATTTCTAGGTGGCTAAGATTTTGTTTTATACTGTAATGGCTTACAGGTAGGATGCCATAAACTTTATTGGGAAATTGTTGACTTTTACATGAATATTGTCATATTAGTAGTGAACCACATTCTGTCATTTTTTGTAAGTTAGGGGTGAGGGTTTAAATTGAAATACAAGAGTTAAAAATAAATAATACAAACACATTCCTCAGTTGTACTTATAGTCATCTATATATTTGGTTAGCTTTTATATAAGATTGAATACCTAAGGGAAATGTCATCAGTTCTCTGTAACACTCAGAAAAAAAGCGACCATCCCTTGTGCCCTTTTATTGTACCTTTTTAAATTGTGTTTTAGTTTTACATTAATTATTTGAAGTTAGTGTGTTTGTCCATAAAAAARAATTGCGGGCTGTATAAGTGTTTCTACTGAAGCTGTACTTTCAGGAAGTTCTTATGAGAGGAAAAGCTAAGTATTTTGAGATAACTGAGTGGAGGAGGCCTTGGTAACAGAGAAAAGTCAGACTTGTATAATAAGAGGGCGAAAGAACTAAATGTTCCTGTGTTTTAAAAAGAAAATCGGTTTTGTCCCACCAGGAAGGAATAGCTGATTGGGAAACTGAGAAAAAGATTAAAACAGCCATGTTTGAATATGAAAAGTAATAATGGAAAAATGTACTTYTTGTTTTCTGTTAAAGAGGAGGAGAACAGTAAAAAGCCTGCAGGATCAGATCATATTATTTATAAGTCAGTGTAAATTTAGTTTCATAGTAATGTACAGAAGAGAACTGACAGTTGAATAGAAATATGTTTGTTCTTTTGAATTTACTTTGTGTAACAAGTTCCTTAGATGACATCCCAAAGGCGACTAGACCCTATAGTCTGCTCTGTTACATCCTCTCAAATGTTGACAAAGCCTGTGTAAAATGCTTGTCCAGGGAGAAAGAAAAAAAAAAAAAAAAAAAAAAAAAAGACAGAATTCCAACGCATGATTTGTAGAAACTTTGTTTCTCTTGTCCTTTGCCATTGGTGAGGGGAAAAAAAATATTATAGACTGTCAGGGATGTGGGAGTGAAGACCTGCAAGTCTTGGAGAATCTTTTGTTCCCTAATTCTGCAGATCTTGCAGGATCTAACTCCAGAGACAAAGTTACAGTTTGATTTAATTACTTCTGGTGGTAAGGTGGGGTCTGTCACCCTGTGATCCCCTCTTCTGTCCCAGTGCACTGGGGATGTGGGAAGTGGGAGATCTGAGGAAGGTATCAGAAATAGGTATTTTTCAGCTGGATTGCTTCTCTCACCTTCAGAAGGGAGAAAGTAGCCTAGGGATGACCTGGCCAGGATGGCAAATGGGATAGATTAAATTAAGGAGTTCTCCTGCACAGTGCATTAGTAAGGGCTTTGAAAGAGAAGTCCAGCCGTGCTCCTGGGTCAGTGTATCACATGAAGATACACTTCCCATGCTAGTACTAGACAGCTGACTCACAGGCTGGGAGAGGGAGAGAGGGCACACACAAAAAGAGTCTACAGTTGGGAGGAAGAGAAAAATACTGATGTAGCACTTAGATAGATCTTCATGGTATCATATAAAGCCAGATGTTGGAAACTGCTGTTTAGGGAGAGCAGTGGGCAGGAAAGCTACTAATTCATGTGGTAGTTCTTCTCTAAGTCTCTTTACTTATACCAGAACCGCTTTGCCATCTAAATTTAACAGTAACTCATTCAATTTTTTTAAGTTCCTAAGGTCATAAAGATACTTTTCCATGCTTGAACCTCTGTAAGATAAAAGTTTAAATAACGTAAGAGTAGGGGTGTGCAAATTTGGGTAAATCTTTGAATAGGCCAGTGGATTTTGAGAAAACGCTGTGTGAAGCTACTGTGAAACTGTTTAACAAAATTCTAGGAAAACATTTTAAAAATGAAGTTATTTATTTTGAGGAAATTGTTGTCTTTGGAAGCCCAAGAATTTTCTTCACAAATACTTACATATATATGTGCTATTGTGAGACTTAATATTGCTGCTCTTTATCTATAGAGTCTGATGACCAAGCTAAAGGCTAGAGCCAGTTGTGTTTCAGAAGCTGCAGAAGTGTTGGACAGTCCTCTGTATTGCCTCAGAGAGCTTATTTTCTGTTTGTATCCCTAAATCTCAGAAAATGTGTCATCTATGTATGTATGCACATATATCTACATCTGTTTGCATGCATACACCCATATATTGCCAAAGCTTACTCCTCCTCCACACAGGTTTGCAGCACACCAGAAAGTATGTGCTTTCTTTTCCATATATTCCCTTCCTAAATCTTACAGTTAACACAAATTGGAAGTGTTACAAATTTTAAGCTTGAAGTATTAAAAGTAAGGTCTGTTATCCAGTTGTTGGAATCTGTGGGCATGTGCTGAGTACCAGACTATTGATTTTGGAATTACTGAAGGACAGAGCTACACGTAACAGCTGGGTGCTGGTATTTATATTGCTGTGTAACAACAGGAGTAATGAAGAGAATAGGAGGAGGTAACAGCACAGAAAATGTGTGTTCTGCAGAAACCCATGTTTCAGAAACAGAAGAGCAAGGAAACAATGACTTTTGGTGGTAGCACTAGAATAATGGAACAGGATTCACCAGCGTGTGGCTTATGTTCTTGCTTCTGCACAGCTTTTTTTCCTGTGAACATGAATGAATTCTCACTGTTCCAGCCTGGAAGTAATTACTTTACCTTCTGTGATCTTTTAAGCTGAAAATGTAGTTTGGTYAGATTGACTCTGTCCTTCTGAGAGTTACAATTTTAATTTAGATCTGATAGGATCATTAACATACACAATTTAGATACTTACTGATTGGTTAGAACATGAACCTTTTGCAGGCAACAGTTTCAGCTGGAGAGCAGCTGTGAATTTCATTATCACTTAAAGTGAATTAAATTCTATTGGTGACTGTGTCAGACCCAGTTCAGGATATAATTTCACTATGCTTCCTTCTAAAATCCATGTAAAACTAGTGAATCTTGCAGAGTTGAAATAACTGAAGAATAATTTAAATATAGTAGGTTTAGACTGACCACCATTTCAACTAATTTTTTAAAGATTTAATTGTATAGCTATTTCTAAAATTCTCATTCTGTGCATTTGTGAATCACCTGTTTTAAAACAGGTGATTTATCTTGGTGAATAAAGAAGACAGTGAGCAGTTCTGACTTGGGGAACTTCTGAGATTTCCTTCCATCTTTGTTTTTAATAGTTCTACCGCAAGGAATGYGGCCAGTATATGATTCAGTGGATTAGTGAAAGATTCCCCATCTTCTTTTACGTGGGGATCRCAGACTAAGGCTTCCTTAATTTCTTCTAAAGAAATAATGAAGTTGACTTTAAGGAAACTGTATTTTTCTTCTTACAGGACCACAGCGGGATGCGCAGGCAGCACGAGAGTTCATCCTGAAGATGTTCGTGGACCTGAATCCAGACAGTGACAAAATCATCTACTCTCACTTCACATGTGCTACAGACACGGAGAACATCCGCTTCGTCTTTGCTGCTGTCAAGGACACGATCCTACAGTTAAACCTGAAGGAGTACAACCTGGTCTAACTGTGCCTGGGGGGTCCTCCAAAACCAACTTTCCGTGATTGAAGATACACGAGAGGGACTGTATTATAATCTGTGAAAACAATTTGCATAATACTAATTTATTGCCGGCCTGGACTCTGTGAATGTCCACAGAGTTTGTAGTTAATATTATGATTTTATTTAAAGTATATGGAGGAAAAACTAAAGATGCTGAAGTACATTCACAGCACATTTCCTCATTTTTTAGGCAAAACCTTGTGACTCAATGTGTTTCAAATTCTCAGTCATACATTTACAAAGGATGGCAATTTTTTGCTATTGAAGCAAAATCGAGCTGGTTTCCTCTTTCCCTAAACCTTTCTCTCCCCCTCCTTTCCTACTCCCCTTATCTTTTAAAAGGTACAATGGCCTTTTGTTTTTTCCCCAGTTGCATTCCTGGGTGAAATACTTTCTGTTGAGTGATTTGGTTAGGAAAACACTATCATCACAGTTCAAGTCATCAGTCATTCTTATTTACAGTATGTACTTTCTTTGAAGGATCAAAAAGTGTTGATACTGTGATTTTTAAATTCTTTACATATGTGTCTTCATTCTGTCTTCACTTCTAAGACTAGAATATTGGGATTGCAAAACAGAATTACAGTTGTCTAAGGATAATAAACGTAACCATGGTTTTACAGTTAAGAAGGGTGCACAGAAGACAGTAATGAAGTAATTAAGACACAATCTGGGATGTACATGGAATATGTTAGAACCTCTTTTTAATTGCCATGTGCCATTTTTTTCTCTCTTCTTTTATTCACAAATGCCAAATAGAAAAGTCATAGACACTACGTTTTCCCCTGTGGCTACAGCCTGAAACAGTGTTTTTCTCAGTTGTGTGGGGTGTTTTTTCTTAAGTTAGAGCTTTTTTAAGTGTTCTTTTTCCACAGTAGAAAAATTATTTTTATTATACAAAATTCATGTTGCCAAATCTGGCTTTTTATAAGACCAATGCACTTGAGACGTAAGATACTGATTGAAATGCCAAATGGATGGGTTGGGAACCGACCTGATTGAATCAACTGCCAAGTGATTAACACACACTTTCAGCTCATATGTTCCCTTTTTTAGAAAGTGTACCATTTTCTAATGCCAAAACCAACATGTAAGTGAATATGCTGTGAGGTGTACCATGCACCCATGTGTAGTCTAGTAATTTAGAGACAGTTTAGATCTCACATTTTGTCAGTTTTGACATGAGATTGTTTTCCATAATAATGTCAAGGCACCTTCAGTTGTATTACAAGTTATTGATGAGAGATCATGTTCAGGAAGCGTTTTTGACAAGGTTGATTGTTAGCTGATTTACAGGCATTTGATAGGCTTTCATGCAAAATAGCCTCTCTCAATGTTCTTTAGACGAGATTCATAAATGTAAATGAAGCAGTGAGAAAATCATTCTTGAAATTTAAATGTGCAATTTTTTAACAACAGAAGTGCAGCACACATTGATGAGCCTTTTTTCTGCAGCTTAGGTTGAAAGGTGTTTTTTGACCAGGTGTATGATTACTAGCAGGAAAACTCTGAAGTTCAGGCATGTAGTTGGATTGATTATCTGTAATGCCAACTGGCACTGGAGTGCACTTAACACAAAAACGGCTGCCACAGAGCAGCGGATGGGAGGTGGAAAAAAGAATGGCTTATTAGTTGATTACCAAAGTTAACAGTAAATACTAATGAGATGTTTTTCGTCCTTAACCCTCCCAAATCCAAAAGAACGATAATAAGAACAGTTGCTTTTTTTGCTCCCTCTTAAAACACCTTGTAATTTAAAACTGGTTGTAGGTATAGTGCAATTATGAATGCTATAATCATTGTACATACATATATATATATATATATATGGCAGCATCCATATTGGCTTTGTAATCATTAATTTTTGGCAAATTGAATGTGCTGTATTGATATGTATCTATGTAATTGTATTGTATGTCTTATAGCTAATTCACATTTTAAATAATGTTATTTTATTTACTTTTTTAAGAGAGAAGAATGTAAATTTTGTCAGTTTATTTCTGACTAGGGATTTGTTGTTGTTTTTATTTACAAAACAAAATACTATAGTACAGAGCGGTACTAGCATCGTGCTGTATAAAATCATTTGCACATTCCTGAGTAGAAGTAAATTGGAGACACCAATGATTCACATTCAAAACAATTCTCAAATCTTGTCAGCTGTATAAAGCTTTTGAAAACAATCCTATTAGAAGAACTTATGCCATTATATGTCATATTGGAGCATAAGCTTTAAATTTAATTTTTATTTGACTGATTTGCATTAGTTTACTCTCACTTTTCTAATAGCTTTATTGGAAAAGTAAATTCAGAGATATTTCAACCTGTTGTACATAAGTACTAGTACATATATACTGTTGCTCTAAAAACATCATGATAAAATGCAAAACATCAGATCACTTTCAGAAACTGCAGAAACCTTAGGTATAAAAACAACAACCAAAAAGTCACTATTTTTAACTATTTTAAGGAGTTAAAGTGTTTTATTTAATGAAGCTAAAGCAGGTAGATGAAGATTATAAACAGTGACACTGACATTCTGAATAGGGGATCAGAGCAATGACTCTTTCTTATATATACCTTAACAAAATTTGTCCTGATGCTATAAATACAACAGAGCTTCTGTTTTCACAGTTCCACTGTTGATACTATCCCTTTTTTAACCTGGGAATACATTGCCTACACTGGATTCAGTGCTGTAAATGGAACTGTAGACAAAAAAGGAAGAAAAAAAATAAAAAAAAAAAAGAAAAGGGGGGGAAGAAAAAAAAAAAAAAAGAAGAAAAACACAACCAAACAAAAAGCCACACCAGACAGTGGTGTCTAAGAAAAGTTTGTGATTTTTTAATTTGTTGGGGTTTTTTTTTTCTTACGGGATATTGGGTGGGGGAGAAGGAAATGTGG
This sequence comes from Alauda arvensis, assembly GCA_902810485.1. Taxonomy (NCBI): domain Eukaryota; kingdom Metazoa; phylum Chordata; class Aves; order Passeriformes; family Alaudidae; genus Alauda; species Alauda arvensis. The sequence continues at coordinate 85,191 of CADDXX010000719.1, read as the reverse complement.
TTCCAAGTTTTGTATAAAAACAAAACAAAAGTTTACTCATGCTTTATAGTTATATTGTGATTGCAAAAGTTTTCAAGAGTGTGTGCCACTGGGCTATTTTCTGGTATTTTTTAGGTAAGTTGAACCTGTGGCAATGTTTAGATCATTTGAGCATGTTCTGGAAAAAAACATATTCAGCATGCCAAGGCAAGCTTTACATGAATCACCTAACACAGCATTGCAATATGACAGTTTACAAAACATTTTCTTTTTAAATAACACAGGTGTTCCCACTTGTAGTATATTCCATTGTGGTGGTGGTGGTGTTGCTGTTGTTTTAATTGGTGGTTTCTACTATGCCTTATAGTGCTTAAGTCCAGAAGTTTGTGCCTCTAACATGAAGCTGAAGGCAAAAACATCAAGACAGAAACCCTTTTAACTTTGCCAAAATGATGTTTTCTTTGAATGTTATAAATGGGGGAGGAGGGAAGGAAAATGTCTTGGGAACCTGTGTATTCTAAATGTTCACTAGCACAAGAAAGCTGTAATACGTGTTTTACAGAAACCTGGAACTTGCCTTTTTCACAAATTAACTGGCGCTGTCCTTACAGGTGTAGGATGATGCAGCTATAAGGGCAGTTTACTTTTTATAATTCAGTCTCTTTTGATTGTCAAGGTGTATGGACTRTACTTTTTAATCATACTGCCACATGATTGTGAATCGCTTTTTAAAGTTTGAAAATGGAGAAGAGACTTTCAATGCTGGATAACAGTCAGAATTGACTGCATGATTTGCAAAAACTYTATTTGGGGGAAAAGGGCTGCATATAGATATTGCTAGACTCCCAGCCTTGAGTTATAAGGTGCAGAAGACTTTCAGATTACTCAACCTCATGACCCTTTCCTTGTTAAACATTCTTCACAGAAGAATGAAATATTAGGAGAAAACAAAGACATGTTAACCCACATGAAAAAAATAAAATTTAGACATTTAATTTATTACATGTGCTGCTATTCTTGGAGCTCTGTGCATAGTTACCCTGCAGACTATTACATTAGTGAACTAATGAAGTGTTCACAGCATATTAAGAAGGCCTACACATGACCTACCTCTAGTTAAGAGATCAGTRAAGTAGCTATGTTTTGGAGAGACTACATAAGTACTTTAGGAAATTTAAATGTCCTGGTATTTTAGAAATCGACACTTCTACAAATATGGTCCCTCTTTTGACATAAACCATAAATTCTAGAATTTAATAGACCTTAAACAACTAAAGCCTTTCGAGCTCGTTTGTTTAGTTGAAATCTTGCAAAACAATAGCTTTATTTTGGGAAGTGGAGCTACTAATATTTTCTCTCTTTTGCCTTTTGGTTATCTATAGCATTTTGAGTTCTATCAGTCAAACAATAAAATTTTCCATCTAGTCAATACATTGGGGTAACAATTTAGATGATAAAAGAATTCTGCTGTAAGTTTATCTTGAGCTTTTTCACAGTAGTGATGCTGCAGGTAAGAAAGGAATAGAGATTTTGAAAACAGTGTCAAAAGATTCATCAAGTTTATTGTGAATCAGTTAAGTTTTTTTTCTCTCAAAATGAAGTTTAAGCTGATTTCCTCATTTACCATGGTGCAGGAAATCCTTTATTTGACCAGTTCTATGTTTTCTATTTTTTCTTTTAAGGAAGGAGTCTGGTGCATTTTTAAACTTAAACGAGTATTTTAAAATAACACTTGCTGTTCTTAAAGTGTCACTTAAATGCATGTATTGTGTGTTGCTTGAGGGACAGAAATAGTTTTTTTGAAAAACTAATACTGTACAGTTTTGACCCCTCAAAAATGTTGTTTGTTAAAAATACAGTATTTTTGGCCACATCTTCATACTACAGTATCTTCAGTCCTTGAAATTTAGTTTTTCTGGAATATCTGTTCTTATTCTCCCAAAATGCTTTTTATTATGGTAAATGCTGGATTGATGTATTGCTCCAAAATTACTTTTTAATTATACACGCTCCATCATTGTCTAAATATTAAAAATTTCCAGAATATCTTTCTTACAGCCAGATGTTCAAAACATTTAGGGTTTGTTACAGTGGAGAAGGTTAATTTGACAGTATTATAAAAGGTTTARGGTTTCTTTGGCTTGTGTACAAAGGAAACTCAGAAGCATGGAAGGAAATAAATAAGACCTATGCCTGAGGAAAAGATTTTGCAGACCATGAGGCAGATTTCTTAAGGATTTTTGGATGATTGCAGTACTACTACAAGAGTAGTATGTTTCTTAGATCTTTTTATTTACCTGTGTCAGGATAGGAGTAACAGAGGTCTGTGTGCTACTTTTTCAGGAGTTTGACTCATACCTGGCCAACAATCAGTGGATCTTAGATCATCATTACTGAAGAAATAGTAGTCACAAAAATTAGTTGGTTCCCTATTAAGTGAACAAAACAGTTGAGGTAGGATTCCTGGAGTGCTAACACTTTGCCTAAGCAAGGACAAGAGTGAATGGTTATTCGTTTTTCTTTCCAGTTGCAGGATGTATTGGGAGAAGGATCAGTCATAGGGAAGGATTTCTTTTATGTCATTGTGTCTCAGTGAAGATAATGTCAACGAACTACAGTGTCAGTTGTGACCTTTAGATTTGTGAAATAGATGTAGAAACTGTCTGTGTGATAAGTTGTGCATACTTGTGGTTAAAACCTTACATCAGATACTGTGATCATCTCACTGAAGTACCAAGCACTATGTAGGATTACTGTCCCAAACATCTAGGAGTTCCAGCATATATATAAACTGCCACAAATACACAATTGTCACATCTTCAGGAGCACACCTGGTATCAGTATCTGATAGGAAGGCACCAGACCCCCTCTCACAGCTCTTTACYACCAAAAGGAGCCACCCTCCAAGACCTCCTCTGATCCTGGTTTTCATCTGCTTGGAGCTTTTCCTTATGTCAGCCATACTGCTTTGTCAATAAACTGGGTGGGGGAAAAAACACCTTATCTTTGCTCTTCTTGCTTGGTTGCTTTCTTAGTCTAATTTTCATGGGTTTCAGCCAGCTTGGCTGACCAATGGTTCCARGAAGTGCTAAGCTGACCAAATGGAATAGGTAGATTTCTGTGGACCAAAGGCTTAGAAATTAGGAAAAAATGGAGTAGAGCACTTTCCTCACTGAAAACCTAGTCCTTGTGCTATCGTTTCTAAACTCTTCATTTTATGCACTTGGAAGTGGGCTGTTATGCTGTCTTGGAAGTATTGCACTTTTCATTTTTAAAGACCTTGCTTTAGGAAGAAAAAAGGAAATTATAGAACGAGGTAAACTCTTTCTTGCTCCCCTTTAAGAATCACAAGTTTCTGTGTAAATGGASTAAGTGCAACTGTAGTTGGACTAATGACTGATGCCAAGAAGTCAAGCTTAGTGTTAAGGATGAAAAAATACAAGAATTGGACTTCTATTCATCCCACCAAAACCAAACAAACAAACAAAAAAAAAACCCCACAAACAAAAAACAAACCCAACCCAAAACAGATCAAAACAAGACCCAAACAAACCAAAACTAGTTATTTTCCAGTAAGATCTAAGAAGAAAATGTTTTCTATCTTATTTTAAATGCTGTGTTGCTGGGCATGACATTCAAGGTTTACTGTGTCCTTGTCCAAGGCACTTCTTCCTCCATTCACACTCATTTATCACACTCATTAATTGCTTCCCACCATCTAAAGAAAATACAATATTGCTTTATGTATGTGCACTCTGGAATACCTTATGATCCTTGTGAATTAAATGTAAATTGGTCTGGTAAAATTCAACAACTGATGGTGTGTAGTACAGCTGAAGAGGAACRCACTTTCTGCTTTACCTTGTTCCTGCTGCCATTCTGTTTTGATGATTTTTTTGGTGTCTTTCCTTTATCCTGTTTGCCACAAAGAAAAGGTTTCTTGGCATACCAGATTCAATTCTGGTAGTCATTATAGAGTTGATCATACTGGCTGCATTAAAGACAAATTCTGAATAAGAACAGCTTCAGAAGGTTCCTGTAATCAGGGGGAGGTACAATTAGCCTTTTGGACAGGCATTTCAGAAAACAAAACTATAACACTATAGCTGGAATACARTCACTTGAAGGATGTAGTAGGCAAACATGGGCCAAATTTTGCCATTTTAGTATGTCATTTTGCATTGTCAGTAGAGAGCTGTTTGCTGAGATGTTGCTGAAATTTTGCCTTTTTTCCTGCAGTCCTGTATGAGGTGGTTAATGCAATGATCAGGCTGGCACTCAACTGAAGAGGTGCATTAATTTGACAATAAATTCAAATGTATTCTTGCAGAGACTATTGCATAAGATTACTTTATATGATGCTAACAACAAAAAAAAGATACTTGCATGCAGTAAATATTTAAGATATTGCACTTTTATACATTTATTATAAAGAGGAATCACTCTCTCCCTAAAAATAAAATTCCATTTATCTCACAATGAAGTATCTGGAGTCTCTTAACAACTGTCAGTTACTTGTGCACACAAGTGTGGTTATTGTATACTGGAGGTGAATTAATCTGTTATCACATGCTGCAGAATACTTGGTTTATTTCAGATGCTGATTTTGGAAATGCAGCATAATGTTTTTATTAGTGTCTTGGTGACTACTTTTCTCAGCATGTTTTTAAGAGAACCCTCACAGTTACTGATAAGTAATTTATTTAATTTAGCTCAAGAAATTTGATTTACTGTTCATTATCAAGGTTTTTTCTTCAAGTGTTCACTGTTGCATCTCACTTTGCTGAAGTTAAGCAACCTGAGTGTAATTGAGAGGCAAAAAGCTAGATATAAACAGTCAAATTTGATACAACCCTTGCATAATAATAGTTTAATGTATAAATCAATTACATATTGGCTATAATTTAGCTGATGGAGCTATTCCTCTTGAATTGCAACAGGCTGTGGTGGAACTAAGAAGAAATCAGTTTTCTTTATATACATAATCATATCATTCAGATTCTTTACAAGTTGTCAGATGCGTTCAATTAATGTTATGACTAATACATGTAAAAACAGCTTAATTGATTTTTGGTATTAATATGGTCTAGAAATTGTTGGAATATCTTGTAAGAAATTATAGAAATGGTGCTACAAGTGGAAGATTTCTGTGGTTATGGATTAAATTATTCTCTTTTGATACATACTTACACTCATACATCCTGATTTTATTTCTGCTAATACAAAAAAAAAGTGACTCCACTGTAGATAGCAAAACTTAATCCTCAATTAAAAACCAGAAGAGCAAAACCTTATGTAGCTAGAAGGTAGCTATGGGGCTTAATGTAGGTGATGGTGTACAATGTAAATAAGCACAACAAATTTCCTAGGCAGAGAAAAATTCATGTAAACTGAGAAATCCGTAGTGAGTCATTTAGGTGACTGTTCACTTGCTCAAGGTTAATAGAAAAAAAAAAAAGACCAAACAAACACTGTTTGAGATACTTTATTAGCATCTCTCTAGGAGACTTTAAACATTTTGCAGTACAGAGCAATGTAGGTTAAAAGTTCTTTCTCCCTTACTCTGATGTTCAAGAGTTGAGAAATACACACAATACACACACTGCAGGATGCTTAAATGGATGCCCCCAAATTGCAGCTGAGGGGAATAATGTAATGCTGCAAGRCTTGGAAAGCAAACCTTACCCAGCCATGCAGGTGAAAATGATTTTGCCAGTTTACCTGCAAAATATGCATAATTATTTCATTTATCTTCTCAGTAGAAAATATTATGGCTTCAGTATCCTAGCACATAGTCTTTTTAATTCTAATTTAAGAGTTGTTAATTAACAACTCTTCACTTGTTCTAATGGAAACAGGAAAGAATGATTGCCTTACCCTAGGCTACAAAAATAACTTAATACCTTTCCTGAACTCTCAATCATTCCATGTCCTGATTTGCTGTTTCAGAAAGCCACAAGTATGACCTTTATTTAGCCTTCTACAGCAGGCAAAAAGACAGGCCCTAACCACAAAAAAATTAATGAAAGGGCAGACAAGTTGAGCTGCTGCAGATTCAGCTTAGTCTTTTCCTTCAACAATGCTGTGACCAACACAGTTTAGGGGAAGGAAAATAGTTTCTCTTGTGTGCCTGGAGGTCTTTTGAGTAAAACTTTGATTCCACTAACATCTATGAAAAAGATGCATCTCAGAAGAGGCCTCTTTTTTAGCTGATTATTGGAAATTTCCAAACATTACCTTGGTAGTAGAAGGTCTGTAAGTGACAGAGGTGGAAACATTGAAAGAAAGGGTGTATTTCCATCACTTAGGCTGACCAGGCATTATTTAAAATGCTTATGRGTACATGGAAATTGCTATTCAGTGCAAGTGATCACTTCAGCTTGCTGTGTCACCTGTGAGCCAAGAGCCCTAAAGAGAGGAAGTTTAACAGAAAGTCACAGTGTCTGATGTTTCTGTGCTCAAAGCAACAGCAGATGTGCTACTGCTTTAATGAAACAAAATTCTTCTACAACAGAGATACCTGTTTTCTTCCTTTTCCCTATCATTTTTATACATAAAAAAGCTAACCAGACAAACAAAAAAAGCAACCCAACAAACAAAACCTCCTAAAGGAACTGGGAAGGCTTATGAGAACCTATACACACATTCCATACAAACACTTTCCAGCCATGTCTGAGCCTCCAAGTGCCCCACACGTTTACAAATAGGACTGCTGGCTGTTAATGTTGAGCCTGTAATTACATCAAGCCTGTAGTGTCAGGGTACAAAATATGTATATACTGCTCTGTAAGAAGATGCCTTTCTCAAGTGGCAAGGGAAGAAGCAGGTAATGATAGATGGCCATTAACCATGTACTGAGATCTATGGTGAGAGCAGGCAAGGCACGGGAATGTGAAGCATTCACACTCCAAAGTTACTGGTGCAGGAGGGGACTTTGTTACTGCGGAAAACTATTATGCTTAGGCCAAAAATACACTGGGAAAACAGCAGTGTGGCATACATCATACCACTTAATAAAAATTCCTTTGGAAATAGAAATGGTAGAGTCTGAGGCATTTTGCCAAGGCTTCAAGGCTATCATTAAAGAAAACCCAAGTTGAGAATGTATCTGTGCATATACCACCTAGCCATAAATTCAGGAGCTGTGACATTTGGAAAATGGCATCTATAAAGAATTCAACCCTAAGCCAATTGCAGACCAAACAATTTCACTTCTTTCATCAGAGACAGGAACAAATGCTTTTAAGTATATTTTTCTATTTGTACCTGTACATTTCTATTGGGATAGTAAGCATATCCTGGCATTTTGTGATGTCTGAGAGTGCCATAGTACTACAGATAATGCTTTCCTATGTAGAGAATCTTCAGAAAATTACTGTAAAACCATTGTAATTTCATAGTTGTTAATGAAACTACAAGTTGTATTTGTTTCCTTTTTTCCCCCATCAAATTAAACAAGTTTGTTTTAAAGGTGTTTTCTAAAAGAGCCTGACTTTCTTGATATTTCATGTCAAAGTACAGCTGTGGTTTTGCTGCTGGCTGAAGGGGATTAGGTTTCACAGACTATAATGATAATGAGGAAATCACTAATGCTGTGGTCAAGAGACCCAGAAGTGCCTTGTAAGAGCCAGGCACCTCTCCTGACTCTGCGTCCTTGCCCTCTCCCCAGGGGAACGGGAGAGAAAGTGGGCCAGAAGCTTCCTGGCCAGGGGTTTGTGGCAGGCTGAGGAGCAGAGCCAGAGCTCTGCCAGGCCATGCAGCATCACCCAGCAATGCCCTGTGACACAAGGGGTAGCAGGGCTTGGTGTTGGACGTGCTGGGGTCATCCTCGCATCAGTCCAAGGGTGTCCTTTATTTCTCCAGATGGGAATTGTCCTTCTCCTTGCAGTAAACTGGGGTCCTTTAGTCGGGCTTACTTAGCCATGACTGCCCAGTAGACAGCATCCCCTACATAGCTATGTACCTATGTACATATGTATGCACACTCGTGTGTATGTATCTCTTCAGAAAGTTCATACAATTTAGAATCAGGATCATTTAGGCTGGAAAAACCCTTAAGACCATCAAGTCCAACCAATGAGTCCAAATAAGTCATGTTAGTGAGTGGTGAACCAATGAGTTCACCACTAACCCACGTCCCTAGCTGCCACAGCTACTCAGCTTTTAAATTTCTCCAGGGATGGTGACTCAGCCACTTCATGGGGCAGTCTGTTCCAGTGCCTGACAACCCTTACAGTGAAGAAGTTTTCCTAATATTCAGTCTTAGTCTCCCATGGCACAACTTGAGATCATTTCCTCTTATCCTGTTGCTTATTACGTGGGAGAAGGGACTGACCCCACCTCACTAACAGCCTTCTGTCAGGCAGCTGCAGAGAGCTATAAGGTCTCCCCTGAGCCTCCTCCAGACTGAACAATCCCAATACCAAGTATTTATTACTGGTGAGAAAGGAGAGTTCCTGGAAGCAATTTATGTACCTGATCCTTTGAAAATGCCAGTTGGCAATAGCTTGGGAAAATTTTAGATGAGGCATGGAATAAAAAGCACAGTTCTGCAGAGAAAAACTACAACTTTTAAGATGTTTACTAGATTAATAATGAAGATTCAGTAATTCAGTACGTTCATTTTTGCTCAGTAGCAAAGGGAAGTGAAAGGTAGCACATCACACAGAAAAAAAATTAGTCATAAATCATCAGAATTCAAGGGTAGGGAGTACAGAAACTGTTAAAGGGAAGTTTAAATAGCAAAGGATGAGGTAGCACTAAAAAGACAGATACTTTAAACTACATTAGAATGATATTAGTAATGTCATAGGTCCTACTTGGTTTTACCCAAATGGTAAAACATAAGTATGAAGAAATTAGGAAGTGGGCAAACCAGATGCCGAGGTCTGGGACATGTCTGAAGTGAATATAGCAAGGTGCTGTTGAGAGAGTAWGATTAAATACTTTCTAATCCATTAGTCACTAAGAATAATTTTGAAAAATATTGACTAGAAATTAAAACAGACCCAGGTAATCTGCAGCAAAAAATTCAAAAAACTTATTGTTTCATTTAATGTAAAACCTTAATAAATTGGGAACTCCCAGAGAAACACCAGAGGAGTGGAACAATGGTGCTGTTGTGCTACAATGAGATGTAGTTCAACTAATTAAACACTGCCAACAGTGAGGACAAGTAAACACCCTGATATATTTTCAAAAATATTTGCCCGAATGTTACTGACTGCTTTATGATAAACTGAACAACAGTGATTGTACTCAAGCTTCCCATTCCAGCTCTGCCATACTTGTGATAAGATCCAGTGGAATTGCTCTCCTCTCCTACCTTCTATGTACAGTCAGTGGAGCACAGGGAGTAAAACCAGTCCATCCAAACACACTTTTTTGGGAGGTAATGCAGTTATTTTTGGTGAAGTTTAGGCTGCTAAAAAAAAAAAAAACAACAAAACTTCATTGTATTTGCTAGCACTAGAAACATGTATTATTTCCCTGACAATATTTAATCCAAGATGTTTCTAAGTCCCTCTGAACCTGCTGTTACTTGATGTATTTCTACCAGCATTACAAAATACTTAAACCTCAGAGAGGACTGGTGCTGGGGCATCACTCTAACAGGAGATCATGGGGTTAAGCTCTCTGCAGATACAGAACCATTTATATAAYACTAATCTTAATTAGTGGTTTTAATAATGAAAAGATGGGAGTTTTTTCCTCATACCTCAGGATTGCAGACTTATAATTAATATGCAATAAGCTCCTTTATTCCAGCACATCATGAATCTTTACTAAACAAATCATTAGTTAATCTTAATGTGAGCATGCATACGTGGATTTGCTTGGGGAAATTATCCTATGTGATCAAACCTTTAGGATTTATGAAAGGACTTATCCTCTCACCTACATGAATGATAATATGAAAAATGCTTCCTCATTTGGTCATCCATAATGGCTTTCTTACTTCTCTCAAGAGATAAAGAAGTTTTGTTTTTCAGCAGGTTTTTTTTTTTCCTCTTATAATTTCTTGTTTGCTTGCAATATTAGGGCAGTGGATAACTTCACATTGCCATATGAGATTAGCCTACCATGCAATTAAATTAACAAAAATCTGGCCATGGTAAGTCTCAGACATCTGGTAGAAAGAAACCTGGGCTGCTGCTGGTTGTTTTCAAAAAGTATTCATGTGGCAAGGACAAGTTTTGTCTTTTGAGAATTAGACTGCTTTGTGATTTTTATACAATTCATTATTCACATTCCAAGTACTACTTAATTCATATCCTTTAACCTAGGCATTTCTGTTGAAGGGTAAGAGTATGTTAAATAGTGTGCACTTAGAAGGTGGTTGAATCTGGGATATTTTTCACTGCACCAGTATTTGGGGTCATTGAACCTGTCAAACTCGTTTGGGCCAGTAAGAAAGTTTCTCTGAGTCTATTCCTTTTAAGGAGTGCAGCTACTGTGAGTTACTGAGCAATGACATGCACAAAGTACACAAAGTGAGAAAGAAAATAAAAAAGACAGCCGAAGTAAAACTTTATCAAAGTGTAAAATAGCAAAACAATAGAATAGCAAAACAAATAGAAACTAAATCCACCACCCTAAAGAGAAAGCCACACATGGTGTTAGAGCAAAATTAAGTTTATTTTAATCTCCCAGTTTTGGAATATGCATAACATTTGAGGTCTGTTTCTGTCTGAATGTCTGTGTCCTACATAACTCTTTGTTCCAAAGTAAAGTGGATAGAAGGTACTGCCAAATAAAAATCTGTATCTATTTTTCACAGGTTAAAATGACCATGCTCTATGAAGGCTCAAAAAAGTAAGAGATTTCTCATTTTTCAGTACTTTTTGAGTGAATGACACCAGGATTTCTTATGGTCTTCTACCAATCCTCTCACTCATAGCAGGTATGAAAATACACATATCTAGAAATAGTTAGGGAAGTGCATATGTAATTAAGGAGTAAAACTGAAATATTACTGGTATCAAGTATTCTGCCTTGAAGTCCCCTCTCCATATTAACAGTACCCAGAAAGCTGCTGTGAGCCATCAAAAAAGCCTGAAGTAAAACATTTAAAAATAGAAGAACTGGTTACTTCCCCATTGAACCTGCATTAATACATTTTTGCTCATGTTTTTTCTAAAGCATCATCTGCCCCACTACTGTTTTTTACCTAACCAACCAATTCCATGTAAAGCATATAATCAAATACAAGCCTATTAAACCTACAAACATACATTTCCTTCTGCCTCCTACCTCTACTCAAAATATCACTTCTCTTCCTGGTTGCTACAGAGCACAACTTCATGGTCTTTYTGGTTGATACCCTCCCGATTTAAAGATTATATTCATCTTCAAGGAATCATAACAACAATGTAAACCTGATCAGCAGAAGAGAGCAGTAAATTACTGTGTGTGCCTCTGCTCTTGAAGAATAACAATACACAAGCAGAAGAAGAAGGGAACTACCTGTAGCTCTGTTATGATTTTGTGACAAGATATTCACTGAAAATTACTTCTGACCATCCTCCGTGAGGCCAAAGGAMACTACCAACCAGCTTGACAAAAAGGGGTGGTGATTTATTTATAACTTTTCTCAACTGCATGCAAGCACAGCYTTTGAGCTAGTTTTCAGCAATATGGGCATGTCAGATGTTTGAGTTATATGGATTTTCACATCATACCAGATTTTTTAAAATTTCAAACCTACCCCTAGAAAAACTATTTTTTTWATCTTTTTAGCTGCAGGCAGAATTTTCACTCCTGATAGTACAATAAAAGTTTGTATTGTAATCAGCTCTCCAGAAAAACTGTGTCCTGACACAAACCATTTACATACTCCTTTGTTTCTGGCAACCTTATCAAGATTGCTGTGAGTTCATACGCCTGAATCTCTGAGAGTGGGCATGACTCATTAATGGTGGATCAGCCAGAGGAGTTAAAAGGAAATGAGCTTGATGCTCTTATTTGGTCTTGGAAATAGCACTGGCTGACATATATTTTGGGTGGTTGCATTTCTCTTCAGCTGCTGGTTTTGGCTGGGATAGGGTTAATTCTCTTCACAAYGGCTGGTGTGGGAGTGTGTTTTGAATTTGTGCTGAACACAGGGYTGATAATACAGAGATGTTTTTGTTMTTGCTGGAGCAGGGTTTACACACAGCCRAGGCCTTTTCTGCTTTCTGCACTGCCACTCTGGGGAGGAGACTGGAAGTGCATGGGCGGCTGGGAGGAGGCACAGCCGGGAGAGGYGACCCAAAATGACCAAAGGGGTATTCCAGACCACATGCCATCATGCTCGGTGTRTGAAATGGGGGGAAGAAGGAGGAAGGGAAGGACACTTGGAGTAAYAGCCTTTGTTTYCCCAAGTYACCATTACACGTGATGGGGTCCTCCTCTCCTGGAGACGGCTGAACACCTGCCTGCCCATGGGAAGCYGTTAATTMATTCCTTATTTTGCTTTGCTTGTGTGCACAGCTTTCACTTTCCCTGTTAAACTGCCTTTATCTCAACCTGTGAATTTTCTAACTTTTACACTCCCAATTCTCTGCCAGTMCTGCTGGTGGGGGAGTGAGTGGCTGCKTGGGGCTTGGCTTCTGGCYTGGGTTAAACCGTGTCATGCATCAAGAGAGATACAGCAGAATTCTGAATTCACAAACCCTACGGGAGCTCAGCAGAAAATATTGACAGCCTTGTACTCTGCACTATTCTATTACTCAGCTACAGAATAACCAAACTGTAAATAGTACAAGCTTATTGAAGAAAGTAGTAAGTAAGCTGGAAAAAAAGATTAGTGTTTGAAAGAAAGCTTAAGCTTACCACATAAATTTTTGTTCCAATAATAAATTGCCTAGAGGATTGCCTACATTATACTGACTTGTTCTTAGGTGAAAAAATACATGAACCAGAGTGTGCTGTGTTGAGAAATATTGCCTGAAAGTGTTGAAAAAAGTGTGTAGATAAGACATTGGGGGATCTTTTAGTGGTGAGCATGGAAGTGCTGTGTTGAATGGTTGGACTTGGTTCCATTGGAGGTCTTTCCCACCGGTTTCCATTACAGTTCTATGATTCCGTGAAGGTTCCTCAGCCTGTTAAGAGGTGTCATGAATAAAGTTCATAAAGGTAAGATATATACAGAAAAATTAAATTTTAAACCTTGATTTCTTTCCTTGGAGAGCCAAGCCTAATGTGGGAACAGAGATATTGATGTAGATTTTTGACGTTGTTAGCATAGTGGGAATTGTACTGCTGTGTACATCTTTCTTTTGTTCCAACAAAAAACCTAATTCTGACACTTATCTTAAACTGTATGTAAGGGTCATCAGATGCTATTAAATATTTGCTATTAAAGGTAAATATTTACTTGCAGTAGCAATGAGTAACATCATTCAGAGAACAGCCACATTTGTATGAAACTCCATGATCAGCAGACTCAGAGATCCTGACTCCTTTGAAACCTGCTGTATCCTTATGTCAGGAAAGTGTTCTAAAAGGTTACTATAACTAAAAAACGACAAAAATATTTCACTTCTAAATTTGAAACTGTCTGTCCTTTCCTACAGACTCTGCCTTCAGCTCTGATGCCCATGGGTCAAGACTTGGCAGCATGAATTTGCTGCTCCTCACCAAATAACCAAACAGGCTTCAAACAGAAAGTTATTAGGAAGATTGAAGAAAACTGTAGATAAGGAACTAAGTTTAAACAGGCTTCTCTCAATGTTGAATTACAAAACCTTTTTACAACAAAACTTATTTGAAAAAAGAAAAGAAAACCCCAAATACTGATCCACCTTAAGTGTCATATATCTATTTTGCAATTGCTTTTGCCTGTTAACCATCTAGAAATCTGTCTGACTGCTCTAATCATCTACACTGATGTCTGTTGGATTGTGTTGTAAATATTTATAAAGAATAAGAGTTCTCTTTTAAAACATTGCACTATCAGAGTTTTTAATCTGTGCTGCTTATGTCTTGAAATATTGTAGTATAAAAATACTCCAATTTGCTTTTCTTCAGTACAATGCTCTACCTTATGCAATTTCAATATTATAGTGTTTACTGTTTTCTGTTTCTCCCCTATTTGCTCTTAGGATATCACATGCTGTACAATGTTGCTCTGCCTTAACTGAAAACACTGCAGATGGTTTTCTATATTCATTTACTATTTTTACCAGGAAAACAGGTGAGCATGAGAACAGTTCAGTTTGTTTTGAAAAACAGAGGACTAACAAAACAAAAAAGCTGCTGAGCTAAAGAAGATATATATAGAGATAGATAGATCTAGATCTAGATCTAGATCTGGATATTCTGTTTGTATTTTTTCTTACTGAAATAACTGTAAGACACTTTCTCCAGGTACATGCAGCAGTGTGTGTCGTGCACAACTGGACAAACTGTTTTGTTGAGCAGGATGACTGCTTGAACACAAAGAATATAAAAATAACACTTGCAGTTTCAGGCCAAGCCTGATTTTGTAGCTTTTGGACAAGAAATAACAGAATCTTAGCRTGATTTTAGTAAAAGATATAGGAAAGTAAATGGAAAGACAGAATCTATTAGACAAATCATAAGGAACTGCTTCATCTAGAAACTTTGTATAGCTTCTTAAGATGTGAGATAAAAATTTTAAGTGGGGATGGTGTCCTAACTTCTGTCTTCCCGTGTACAGCTTGGTTAACATTGCTGAGTCATGGTGGGGGAGCCCCGGGATGAGCAGCCTGCAGAGTCTTGGTTTTGGAGTCTGGATTTCTCCAGCCCTTGAGTTATTTAGATGARAATATTTTTCACAGTGTGTTGCTTCTGGCTGAGCTGGAGCTCGTTTTCCCACAGCAGTCCTCACAGTGCTTTGCATTGGTGTCTGGAAAGGTGTTGGTAAAGCAGCAGTGTTTTGGCAGCTGCTGCTGAGGAACACTGGCACAGCATCAGCCAGGTCTCTCAACATTTTGCCCCGTCAGCAGGCTGGGGGGGCAGCTGGGAGGGGACACAACTCAGCCAGCAGACCCAAACTGACCAAAGGCACTCTCCATACCATGTGATGTCACTTAGATGTAAAGCTAAGGGAAGGAGGAGGAAGGGGGACACTTTTYATTTACAATATTTGCCTTCTAGAGAAACCTCAATATGTGCTGGAGCCCTGCTTCCCAGGAGGTGGTCAGACATCACTCTCTGATGGAAAGTAGGCAACAATCTTTCCCCCCCCTTTTCCTGTAATCACACAAACTTTCACTTTTGTTTTAGATAACTGCCTTATCTCAACCTACAGGTCTTTTTCCATCTGATTTTCCTCCCCTTGTTCACCTGAGAAGGAAGTGACAGGTCAGCACCTGGCATGCAGCCCTGGTCAACCAACCACACATAACTATTGGGGGAAAGATTTTTGCTTAAGACTTAGATTTGATGGAGAAATCCTGTGTCTATGTTAGCTGTGATGTAAAATGAGAATTGGTTTGTGTTGGGGGTTAGATTTGGTTTTGTTTTGTTTTGTTTTGCCCTTGGAATTTTTGCCCTCGAGTTGCTGAGACACTGATGATTATCACTGTCTTTACACTGACGATGGGTGATTAGTCGGTACTTAACAAAGACAAAAGGAACCAGGGAAGGAAAGACCTGAAGGGACAGGGGAGCGAGGGGCTGGGCACTCTTTGCCTGGCACTGGAGTAGAGAGGACACTCTTTTGCTTGCTGGGAGAGAAGTTTTGGTTTTTTTTCACTTTGTCACCATCGGCTCTGTTCCTGGGAAAACCTTCCATCTGCCCGTGTACCCAGGGATTTTCTGAGCTCTCCTCCTGTCCCACTGGAGTGGGCCCGACCCTGCCCCGCTGCCGCTGACATCCCGCTGCTCCAACCACCGCTGCAGGACTGCTCATCTGCTTCATCACCAACCCAGGATCTTACAGCTTGGTGCCTCAGAGACAGAGGTCGGACTACCCTGGGATTTGTGGTCCCCTGAGGTTTCCTGGGTCTGTCTTATTATTAATGCTGTAGTCGTTTGTTTGTTTGTTTGCCTGTTTTGTTTTATATATATATATATGTATATATATGTATATATATATATATATATATAAAATAGTAAAAACCCTGTTATTCCCAGTCCCACATCTTTGCCTGAGAGCCCTTTAATTTCAAATTTATAATAATTTGGTGGGAGGGGGTGTGCAGTCTCCATTGCAAGGGGAGAGCACCGGTCTTCCCCTAGCAGATACCTATCTTTTTCAAACTAAGACAGTTTGTTTTGAGAGGGAACCTCTCCATTACAATGTTTGAGACCAAGTTTGAATTTTAAACAACTCTAATGCTATAACTTTGAAGAGCCAGACTACGTTTCACTACACTCTGGGTTCATCTRCTGGTTCTTCTTGCATTCTATTCAGCTTCTCTTTCTTTAAATAAATGTTTGTTGTAGGGCAAATTCATCAGACAAAACCTTAGCCAGAGCAAGAGTATTAGTATTCACTATTAATATTCATTAGTATTTTGGAAGCTGAGAAACTGCTGGATCAGGGAGAACAAAAAGAAAGTAGGATGAGGTCAGTCTTAACAATTGGCAGTTAAGATTAATATGTGGGGGGTTAGGGGGGTTTTATGTTTGTTTTCTGAATAGCCCCAATTTTTTTTTCTGGCAATCCATAATCYTACTGGCAGACTCCAAACTGTTTACCTGCTATCTTTTCTGATATAAAGTCTGTACTTCAGCCTCTTTTGAGCAGAAAAAAATAATACTGCCTGTAAGAGCCCATAAAAAATCTTGGAGAATAATATATTTGCAGTCTGTAGTCCAAGCATCTGCATGAAAATTGGATGATATGCAGACCTGTAACACACAGCAGCTGTGCTTTGATCCCACTCAGCCTCTCAGGAGACTGTTTTCATGTAGTCACCACTCTTTCTCTAGGTAAGATCCTCTTTGGTTCATCTCCCAGAGCTGTGCAGGACTGGTGGTGTTTGGGTTCTTCTCTTGTTCTCTTTTGACCTCAATAACCTTTTCAAGCTCAGTAGTATTTTGGCTGTTTTAAATGGAAGTTTTATATGAGGTGTTCCTTCCTCTGAGGACAGGGTTTCAGTCAACTTCCAGATTCTTGCTGCTGCACTGCTGTGTTATTTTGGGCAGAGTTTTAATCCACCCAGTCATAGAATAACAGACCTGTCGAGATAGGAAGAAACCCTGGAGATTGCATCAGCTGTGCCCCTGCTCACAGAAGGGTCACCTGGAGAAGTCTGTAGTCAGGACTGAGTCCAGCTGGGTTTTGAACATCCTCCAAAGGTAAAGACAACCTCCCTGGACAGAATGGTTATATATTGAGTCACCTTCAGATTGAATAAAAAGGTTTCTTCTTATGTTTCATCTCATATATTCCAGTCTATGTCCATTGCCTCCTGTCCTTTCAGTGGACAACACTAGAGGAGTTTAACCCTATCTTTTTTGCACTCACTGCCAGATATTTATGCATACTGATATTATTCATTTGTAAGTAAAAGTAAACAGAACTATGGGAACAGTAAATTATCCTCCCTGAGTTCAGCAGCACAAAATGCTAATGTAACAACTAATGAAAGATAGTCTCAGCAAATATTTTTGAAAAACTGTTTGCAATTTATGTATCTGAGCAGTGTATATGACTGGATTATAAAGAGTGGAAGACCACTTGTGATTCAGAATAATCATGAGTAATGCACAGCAGATTTTTCTTTTGTTTTAAATAATTTCAATCAAGAGTCCAAGTTTCATAAAGTTGAGAGAACTTGGGGTGCTAAATTGCTCAGGTCCTCCAGAAGCAGATAAGCTCCAGCCTCCATGAGAGAAAGTTAAAAAAAAAAAAAAAAAAAAAAGGTGAGAAGTTGTCCTGGCAACCTTCGATTTTAATTGGGTGCTTGTTCTATTAATATACCTATGTTTATAATATGACAGGACAATTTTTCTGTAGTTTTGAGCGAGTGTTGATAGGTTAGTGTTTAGACTAGTCCGTAAAATGACCTTTTGATAGAGCTCAAAGTGTGTTAATCCTGAGTGCTGTTGATCTGCCTTTTGTCTTGAGAGTAACTTGGGTTTTTGTCTTTGTCCCATGTATCACAGGGCTGGTCCAGATACCTTCTCTTAGSATTGTGCCAAATCCACATGCAAAAGCTGATGTTTGAACTCTGTGGCTGGTTTCTCATATCACAGAAATGAGGTGGTGTTTCCCTGGTGATGTGTGTACCAGGGGTTAGATCCCTTAAGGAAATACTTGTCATTGTCAGGGCTGGTCTTTTATTCTAAGAGAAAGAAGATGCCTTTTGTGCACATGGTTTTTAGTTTCCTTACACAGTGAGGATGGCTTTTGATTTCAAATCCCCTCCCTTGCCCAGCTGCTGATGCTGTGCCTGATGCACCCCAGCACAGGGTTGGCCCTCCTGGCTGCCAGGGCACTGCTGGCTCAGGTTCAACTCGCCACTGACCAGGAGCCCCAGTTCATTTCTGTGGGGTTTCACTCCAGCCAGTCATTCCCAGTCTATCTCCACTGCTGCAAGTCCTATCTTGCTTTTATAAAACTGCCTCTGTAGCTATGTAAAGAACAAATTTCTCTCTTTCTGCCATATTAAACAATTACTGATGTGATCTTGCCAAAATAAATAAAAACAATATATGAAGTTTAAATTTTGATCGTGAAGGATAATTTTGAAATGAGCGAAACTGTCACAAAGTGGAGGAACATTGCTGTGCAGTAACATGCAGGTTTCTCTGGCCTACCTACTTTCTGCATGCTTACTCCAGTCTTCCTGTATAACACTTCCAATTACACATTATAGCAGCTCTATCATCATCTGCATTTTCATTAAATTATTCAGTAATATGGCATTTAGATTCTCTAATTCTTATATGAGTTTTATTTTTTTTTTAAAAATTTGAGGAATATTTAAAAATTTAGAAGTACTGGTCAGTGTTGGTGACCTCATTAGATTATTACTGGTTTGGTGGGTTTTTCCGCTTTTTTGACTATTTTTTTTCACATTGTATATGAMATTTTTCTTTATTGCAACTGCCAGCATTAGAGGACAAGTAGAGTTGTTTAGGGTTTTTTGTTTGGTTTGGTATTCTGTCACCAAACCCAGCTGTAGTCCACCCAAAAAGCAGTGAGAGAGTTTTTCCAGTTCTGTTCTGGATCTCAACACAAACTGTTTCCACACCCCCACCATATTTTCTGCCTGTCACAGAARTGGTGGCCCTTGGTGGCTTTGGCTTGGTAGACTTCTTCTCTCGACTTTCTTGTTTGGTCTCAAAAGCTGGGTTATGGTGTGGACWAGTGGGCATGGCTTGTGTAGCTGGTGTGATGGCCTCAAGCAGCCAGCTTGAGTGAGAAGTGTGTGAACTCTGTTCTGTGGGAAAAGCAYGCTATTTGGGGAATATTCACTGCTAGTTAATAATGAGTAGTGCAACACTGGCTGGTGCAAGATCCTGACACAGAAACTGGTAAATGACGAACTGGAAGAGCAGCCAGTGRGGTGCATTGAGCACTGACTGGCCAGCTGCAGGGAGTGTTGATCACCAGCACAAAGCATGGTTGGARGCCAGGTAACTGGGGGTGTGTCACAGAGGGCTACACTGGCTTCAGTCCTCTTTAACATTTTCTTTACACACAGAATCACGGAATGATGGATCCAAGTGCTGATGATGCCAAACTGGGAGGAGTGGCTGACAAACCCAAGGGTTATGCTGCCATAACCAGGCCATCAACAGGCTGACAGAAACCTCATGCAATGAATGCAAACCTCATGTGAAACAAAGGAAAGTGCAAACTCTTGGGGAGGAACAGCCCAGTGCACCAGCTACTGTGGGCTGACTTGGTGTAAAACAACTTTGGAAAGGTCTTGGAGAACAGCATGAGCCACCAATGTGCCGTTGAGGCAGCAAAGGCTGGTTGTATTCTGGTGCATTTGGAGAAGTGCTGTCAGCGGGGGGAAGGAGGTGGCCTTTCCCCTCTTCCATGCTGGCATGGACACTCCTGGAGTTATGGGTCCAGTTATGGTCTCCCAAGTACAAGTGAGAATTAATCAGAGAATTATTGAGTTATTTCTGAAAAGTTTTTGGTTTTGCTTCTATTTAAAGCCTGTCCAGGTGCTACTATCAGTTTATAGGATGCATAAGCACACATGCATGCATACGCACACATGCATGCATACACACATGTCTGCATTATCTGTGATCTACCTTTTCTATTCTTTAATAAAATTATTAAAAACTTTTAGCATCGATATTTTCAACAGTAGCAGACTCTCTGGGGGGTGAGGACA
>CADDXX010000719.1:0-64652 GCA_902810485.1 Alauda arvensis | reverse complement strand
ACTTTTAGCATCGATATTTTCAACAGTAGCAGACTCTCTGGGGGGTGAGGACAGTAGCTTTTGCTTGTTAAGCATGTGAAATGTTTTACAAAGCTTCATACCACATGAGCAAAACCTTAGAGGRTTTGACCAGAGGTTGTAACTTTTGGTTCCAATGCTGATTTTGCTCCCATGGTTTCCTTCAAGATGTTTGGAATTACTTAGAATGAYGGAATTAAGTACTAACTTGGTCCTGCACTTCTATAGCATGAAAGACTGGAATGAGACATGGARCTTTATTAAATTGTTCCTCAACTAAGAAATTATGTATTTAATATTTTATTTGTTTATAAGACTTTTATCATTCAAATGCTTATTTGAAGATAAATTGTCATTTCCACTTTTACACTTAGTAGCAAAAATAACATTGAAGCAGCAAGTTATGTAGGTGTCAAATAAATCATGCCAGAAGCAGACATTCTGATATATGCATAGCAATAGTGCATATGGACTTATAAATACTTTTAAAATTTTTTTTTCTTTTCTACAGAATTTTTGATGGTCATTGTAAAATATGTTTGGAGCCTCTCCCTCTGTTAATTTAACTTCAGMAATGGAAAAACTCTTATTCTGAATCATATTCCCTGTCATCAGCAGGGAAAAATTCTCCAGAATATGCTTTTAACATGTGGGATTTTTGAATGCAGGAGAGCTGTTTCCCTGGTAACCAGTGTGCAAGATGGTTCTGAATCCTACGGAATATGGATGGCGTATCTGAAATAGCTCCTGGGTTTTGGGGGGGATGCTTTTTCAGGTTTTGTTCCCCACCTCATCTCCCTGGCCAAATTTGTTTCTTTATACATCCCTGGAAAGATAACTTTTTTGTTGTTGGTTAGTAAAAAGTGACAGATAACACTTCAAAACATTGCCTGGCACAGATATCAGGAATGCTTGTTGGTAAAYGAGCAAGAGAAGTGAAAACACATTTTATTTTTGGATTACATCCCTACTGGAAAACAATTACTTCTTATGAGTAGTAGAGATTAGATCTGCTTTGGCTTTTCCCCAGTTCTTGTCACTGCCTTGTAGTAGTGGAAATGGTCACGGATTTGTTTTCATGTAGCTATGTGCATTRCTTTGTGAAGCTAATTTCAGCATTTATTATAGAACCTCCATGAAAGTGGCAAACTGAATGGGCACATTAGTCCTTCAAAAGTGCTGAATTTCTATAARGATTTTGCTTCCTGACAACCCTTAAAAATTCCCATTGTGCTGCTTCAGTTTCCTATTTGAAATAAGCATTATGAAAATTGTTCTGCCTCTTGTAATTAAAACTCTATGTTTTTGTTATAACTTTACGTATTTTTGGTAATTGAGATTTATTTACTGGAAAGCCACATTTGCACACTAGCTCCATTTAGTTCTGCATATCAAACTGTTATTCCTACAGTTGCAGAAAGCTGTTTCCTTCTTTTTCAGTGGAACAAACCTAACGGCTGCAGTACAAACTCTCACAGATSCTGCATTAAGGTGGTTTAGGTTTTCATGCAACAGTGGTTCTCCAGATTTAATCACTAAATGTTGCTACCTTCATTCTCCCAAATATTTCTGCCCATTTTTTTCTGTAGAGAGTCAGAAATGTGTTAGAGGTTTAAGAGCAAAGGCTTGAGGGTGCTGASTTTTGCAGAGCTGGTAAGTCACCTAAAGCTCCAAACACGATCCTCTCCAGGACCCTTTTCCAGTGGCCGTGCCAAACTGGAGAACAAGTTGTACTTTCCTGTGTGGCAGTCAGTATTTAAAAGCAGAAGAAAAAAATATGAATGCTTGAAGTGACTGGGAGGAGGATAATTGTATGACATTTACTGAAGTATTTGCATTTACCTTTTGTCTCTGACCTGGTCAGTAGAATGCATATGCCATATTGTGGCAGTAATGATTCAACAGACAATTTCCTGAAATTAAATCCACTAAATGTATTCTGAGAAAATGCTTTTCAGAAATGTCACTGTGGAGTAAAGTACAATTTGCCTGGTTTTGGGTGTGGGGGGGTATGTTTTAAACTCTTTTAAGCACAAATAACATTTTCAAACTTGCTAGTAATAACAGAATCCCAAGAACTTGCTGGTTTATAGCCATATTTCAAAGACTCCCATTCTCCAAAAAGATGAAGTTGAATTCTCCAATGCTGCTAGAATGGACAGCTTTGAGATGTGATYATATATTTGTAGGTATATAATGCATCATTATTTCTCTGTTCTATTATCTATACCTTCTGTGCTACCAACTTTTTATTACCTTTTAAGCATTTCTGTTATTCCTAATGTAGCAATTATACTTTGTTTTYTAAAGATGAGGTCTTACTTTCCAATTTGTGTGTCCATTTATTTTCCAGCTATTTTAATTAGAAAGATACTCAGTCCTAGTCTGACTGCATATGCTGTTCCATCCTGAATTTCAATTATCTTTAGTTTAATATCTCAGRAGTATGCATATTGGCTGGAACATTCCATATTCAAGCTCTTTTTKAAAGCCCAACCTCTTCTAAACATGCTTTAAAATTATGCTCTGTCAAGATGTGCTTCAAGAACCTTGTTTCATTTTAGCTAATGAGCCCTGAAGAGTTTTRTGGGAATGGAGTGACAAACACCGTGTATTGTGGGATTTGCACRGAGACCCAGTATCCAGGGTTAATGTCAAGAGGCACAGGAAGGCACATAAGGAGTTGCTGAAGGGAAAATGCAAGAGGAAGACTGTGTACTCTACTTAACGTCAGGTGTGGAGCACAAAACTTGTAAATCATCTTGTACTGAGGGTTATAAAAGGCCATGGAGTAAAGCAGGATGGCTCTGGTTTTTACCTRTGTATTTCATACCATTATGTGAATCACTTCAATAGCCCATTTTCCTTTGCTATAAGTTGATATAGAGTACATAACTTGGATATTAATAAAATATTAACWGAACAATCCTTTAAAAACTAAATTAGTTGCATGCAATGAAGAACTGTGTTAATTAAATGAACAGGAGAACTCACATTATCATCAAGTGGCTCAAGGGTTGGTGTCATTAGCAGAATTTCAGGTTCTTTGATTATGGGRCAGCTTTCASAGCACCTGGCCTGCTGGAGCCAKATGGGCTCCATCYCTCGTTMAGGGCAGAAGGATTTTAGRTYATGAATTGGCAGAACTCTTTGARAGGGCTTTAAAATAGGCTTGAAGGGAAGAGGATGCAACTAGGCTCTCCAGAAGCGGGCCCAAGGGTGGCAGCCCAGAGTTAGGGGTGAAATCAGTAGCCCAGCTGAGGTGCATGTACACTAATGCACACAGCATGGGTAACAAACAAGAAGAACCATGGTACAGCAGCAATGCTGTGATGKAGTCACCATCACAGAAACATGGTGGGATGRCTCACATGGCTGGAGCACTGCACTGGATGGSTACAAGCTCTCCAGAAGAGACAGGAAAGGCAKAAGGGTGGGGGKTGGCCCTTTACATTAGGGATGMTTTTGATGCCATGGGTATTGAAACTAAGGATGATGAAGTYRAGTGCCTYTGRGTAAGAATGAAGGGGAAGGCCAACAAGGCTGACATCCTACTGGGAGTCTGTTRTCATCCACCCAACCAGGAAGGAGAGGGGGACAGCTTATTCTRWAAGCAGCTGGAGTAYGTTCCAACGTCCACYAGCCCTTGTTCTTGTAGGTGACTTTAACCTAGCAGATGTCTGCTGGGAAGTGAGCATAGCAGAGAAGGGGCAGTCTAGGAGGTTCTTAGRGTGTGTGGAAGAACAACTTCTTGRCMCAGCTGGTGAGAGACCCTACCAGGGGAGGGACTACACTAGACCTTCTGTTGTAAACACAGAAGATGGTGGGAGATGTGGTGGCTGGAGGCCATCTGGGGCATAATGATCATGAAATTCAGTATTTGGCAGAACAAGGAGGTGCATCAATAAAACTTACGCACTGTACTTCTAGAGGGCATATTCAAGAGACTTATTTGGAGAGTTTCTTGGGAAGMAGCCCTTAAGAACAAAGGAGTGCAGGAAGGATGGGTGTGCTTCAAAACAGAGATCTTAAAGGCAGAGGAACAGACTGTCCCTGTGTGCTGAATGATGTGCCAACAAGGCAAACAAGCAGCCTGGATGGGCAAGGAGCTTTTGAAGGAACTAAGGAAAGAAAGGGGGTGTATCACCTTTGGAAGGAGGGTCAGGTATCTCAGGAATGTTTAAGGGGGTTGCTAGGGCATGTAGGAAAAAAATTAGAAAGACAAAAGTACAGTGAGAACTCAAACTGGCAACTTCTGGGAAAGACAATATAAAATATTTTTATAAATACATTAATGGCAAAAGGAAGGAGAAGGACAACCTCTTTGTTGTCTATTGGATGCAGGAGGGAATTTAGTACCCAAAGATGAGGAAAAGGCAGAGGTACTGAACACTTTCTTTTCCTCAGTTTTCAACAGAAAGACAGGTTGTCCTCGGGACGGCTGTCCTCCTGGGTTGGTAGATGGTGTCAGGAGCAGAATGATCCCCTGCTATCCAGGAAGAGGCAATCAGAGAAGTCAGAAGTTGAGCCATTTAGATATTCATAGATCTATGGGACCAGATGGGATCCATCCCAGGGTGAAGAGGGAGCTGGCAGATGAGCTTGCAAAGSCACTCTCCATCATTTACCAACAGTCCTGGCTCACTGGTGAGGTTCTGGATGACTGGAAGCTGGCCAATGTGTCACCCATTCACAAAAAGGGTGGGAAGGAGGATCCTGGTTATTATAGGCCAGTCAGCTTGACCTCAGTACCCAGTAAGGTGCTGGAACAGTTTCTATTGAGTGCCATCACACAGCACTTACAGGATGGCCAGGGTATCAAACCCAGCATGGGTTTAGGAAGGGCAGGTCATGTTTGACCAACCTGGTCTCCTTTTCTGACCAGGTGACCTGCCTGGTGCAYGCAGGAAAGGCTGTGGRTGTTGTGTACCTGGRCTTTGGAAGGCCTTTGACACTGTCTCCCACAGCACACTCCTGGAAAAGCTGGCAGCCCATGG
The DNA here is from genome assembly GCA_902810485.1 of Alauda arvensis. Taxonomy (NCBI): domain Eukaryota; kingdom Metazoa; phylum Chordata; class Aves; order Passeriformes; family Alaudidae; genus Alauda; species Alauda arvensis. Next base: position 59,637 of record CADDXX010000719.1, on the reverse strand, counting down.
CTTGGACAGGAGCACTCTGTGCTGGGTTAGGAACTGGCTNAAGGCCTTTGACACTGTCTCCCACAGCACACTCCTGGAAAAGCTGGCAGCCCATGGCTTGGACAGGAGCACTCTGTGCTGGGTTAGGAACTGGCTGCATGGCCGGGCCCAGAGAGTGGTGGTGAATGGTGCTGCATCCAGCTGGCGGCCAGGCACCAGTGGTGTCCCTCAGGGGTCTGTGCTGGGACCAGTTCTGTTCAGTGTTTTTATTGATGACATGGGTGAGGGTTTAGAGTCTTTCATTGATAAATGTGCAGATGACACTGAGCTGGGAGTGTGTGTCCATCTGTTGGAAGGTACGAGGGCTCTGCAGAGAGACCTGGAACGGTGGGATGGATGGGCAGAGTCCAATAGGATGAAGTTCAATAAGTCCAGGTGCTGAGTCTGCAGTTTGCCCACCATAACCCCCTGCAATGCTGTAGGCTGGGGATGGTGTGGCTGGGCAGTGCCTGGGCAGAAAGGGACCTGGGGGTGCTGGTGACAGCAGCTGAACATGAGCCAGCTGTGTGCCCTGGTGGGCAAGAAGGCCAAGGGCATCCTGGCCTGGATCAGGAATGGTGTGGCCAGCAGGAGCAGGGCAGTGATTCTTCCCCTGTGCTGAGCACTGGTGAGGCCACACCTCGAGTGCTGTGCCCAGTTCTGGGCCCTCAGTTTAGGAAGGGCCTTGAGACGCTTGAGCACGTCCAGAGGAGGCAACGAGGCTGGTGAGGGGCTGGGACACAAACCCTGTGAGGAACTGCTGAGGGAGCTGGGGGTGTTCAGCCTGGAAAAAAGGAGACTCAGGGGTGACCTCATCACCCTCTACAACTCCCTGAAAGGTAGCTGTGGTCAGCTGGGGGTTGGTCTCTTTCTCTGGGCAGCAACTGACAGAACAAGAGGACACAGTCTTAAACTGCACCAAGGGAAATATTGGTTGGATATTAAAAAAAAAAAATTCTTCACCGAAACAGTGACTGGGCACTGGAATGGTCTGCCCAGGGTAGTGATGGAGTCACCATCCCTGGATGTGTTTAAAATAAGGCTGGATGTGGCACTCAGTGCTGTGGTTTAGTTGATGAAGAGATGTTAGGTCACAGGTTGGACTGGATTTTAAAGGTCTTTTCCAGCCTAGTTAATTCTGTGACTCTGTGATTCTGTGTATTCTAATTGCATTATAGATGATGATCTCTTCAAACTTGACTCCATCTGCCTTTGGTGTTCATGAGGCTTGGGAAAAAACAACTTCCTTTGAAAACTGAAATTTGGGGGAATGGGGGGGGTGTTTATTTCCCAGCATTGTTACATAATTCTGACAGTCACATAAAGCTTTTTCTTTAATTTGAGCTTGAGGGTACTGTGGTCATGTGATAGGGCTGTTTGTTTTGCGTTTTATAAAATTTATGCCAGAAATAAAACACATAGATTACACAGTCTTCCTCTGAAATATACAAGTTCCATTGGCAGTCAAGAAAGTTAGTGGTGGGAATTTTTTATGTGTTGTAAAAACTAGGTTGTATTTGCGTTGTACTTTTGTTGACTTCTGAAAGCTGACATGTCAGGACAGCCTTCCTGAAGACCATGATAGACAATGTAACATCAGCATYTACTAAAACAAATTCCTCCCAAAATTTGTTTGGCACTTGTTCCATAATTCTATCATATTTCATATTTCTTTCAAGTAAACCAACACAAAGAACCTCGCCAGAACTAAAGAAATCAAAAAGATATGTTGAAAGAACAGCTGTATTATCTTTTTTATACACAAAAATAAGAAATATTTCATACTCCTTGTTTAAAAAACTGCTTCAGTCTTCTGATGGTCACTTTACCTGGAGAGCAGAGCTGTGCCAACAATGTCCTCAAGAGGGGCTGTGGAACAGCACAGGCTTGAATAAGGGACAGATGACAGCTTTGAATGGAAGGCCCCAAAGGAAGATGCAAAATACAAAAAAGGGTCACAGAGCAAGAACTGATGACAGTGATAAATATTTTAGTAAAATGGCAGTGAYATGAAAGTAATACATAACCTACTGCACTTTCCTAGGTTACCTGGGTTTTGCTTGTTCTTACTGTAGGAGCCCTGCAGTTGAGTGAGTGTTCATTAAAGTGAAAATACAATGAAGTGTTCATTGTATGCTAAGATACTGACACACAGTATGACCAGGTGGTCAGTCATAGTATTTCCCTGCTTTGTTGCATCTGAAGATACAACRTTTAGAGAAAGTCCTCCCTCTTTGTGTTGATGTATTTTCGACACCTAGTGGTACAAAATACAAATTACTGAAGGTTCATTAATGGAAATACTACTTTACCACCAGTATCCTCTTAGCAGAGGAATGAAACAAATAGGATAGCTCAGACAGAATGGAGTTAATTGTTGAACTTCAAAAAAATTACAGGGAATGTTTTAAGAAGAAGTTATAACAGGTATTATTTTGCTCCTGTACCATTCTCCAGCTGGGGAAGAGCAAGAAAAGACTGTCCATGTCCCTCTTATTTTAAAGCTCTGTGGGACAGGAATTAATTAATTTAGCCACATCACACTGATGCTGAATRACAGGAAATGTAGAGAAACTGAAAGGTAAAAAGTGGGAAAAGGCACTGAGCAACCACAAGAAATTTTTCTGTTGAGTATTAATGAAATTGGCAATGATGACTGAAAGTTTCAGAAGGATATTGTGAGAGTAGGCAGAGAAATAGCAGGCAAAGTTAATTGTAGATGAGTAAAACAATGCAGATGGAGAATAACTGTGTAGCACATGCTCTGCCTCTCTCTTTTAATCGCTTACAGGTAAGACAATTATTCTACTTCATGAATCTGAGTTTTGTAGGCAGCTTCAGATTTGACATTTTGGTGCTTCAAGTATGTCTCAGAGGTAAACAGAATTGATGAAACTCCAATATGAGCCTAAGGGATTATCAAGTTTTGGAGTGTTTTCCACCAGAGAACTGAAATGACCTGGTTAGAACTCATCAGCAGAGGAAAATACAAGAGAAGGTAAATATGGTTGTCCTTTGTTGACTTTCTTGTGCCTACCACTCTTCTCTGTCATTTCTCCCCCTGCCATGGTTTAAGACCAGGCAGCAACCAAGCCAGCTGTTCACTCGCTCCCCTGCAGCAGGATGAGGAAGRGAACCAGAAGGGCAACAGCTAGAAAACTCATGAGATAAGGCTAATAAGTAAAGCAAAAACTGCACACAACTAAWGTGAAATAGGAATTGTTTCCATGCCACTTCCCATGGACAGACAGGTGTTCAGGCATGCCCAGGAATGCAGGGCCATTCAAGCATTACAGCGACTTTGAAAGACAAGTATCATCACTTCAACTTCCCTCATCTCTGTAGGCTGCCCATGATGACAAATGATCTGGGATATCTCTTTTGTCAGTTGGGGTAACCTGTTCTGGCTGTGTCTCCTGCCAACTCCTTGTGCATTCCCAGCCTTCTTGCTGGTGAAGTGAACTGAGGAGTAGAAAAGGCCTTGCCCTGAGTAAACCCTGCTCAGCTTAAACTAAAACACCCCTGAGTTATCAATATTGTTTCCAGCACAAATCCAAAGCTCAGACCCACAGTAGCTCCTGTGAAGGAAATKAACTCCTTCCCAGCCAAAACCAGCACATCTTCTTAACAGGGCTGAGGAGAAAACWTGGTGAAAAAAGTTCATGGGTCAAGATAAAGACACTTACCCATTACCATTATRGGCAAGAAGGAGCTGGCTTTGGGAAACTAATTGCTATTCAAGGGGACATTCTGTAGGAAGCAACAAGACAAAAAAATTTGTAGAATGTATGGATTTATTAACTGAAGCACTATATCAACAAAATACAGCTGATATCTTACTTTTCATTCAAAAAGTATGATTACATATGACCCATCTGAATAGAAAAAATAATCACCAGACTTCCTATTATTTTAATTGGTTTCTGTTATTTYTTTCTCATTAGGATTATAAAGAAGAAGGATAAAAAACTGGAAAATGAAAATTCTTTTATTTTTGTCACAGAAGAACACATGGTGTCAACAAAAATGAATTTTGGACTTCACAGACTGAAGCAATTAGGATTATTCTTTCACACATAAGAAACTATTTTGAATGTTAATAAGTCATTTGTAAAACACTACTGGGTCCTCAAGAAGGCAACAGTTACAGAAGCAGCTAATATGACTGAAAATATAATTCATTTTAATTCAGATGTGTGTATTTTGATGAAAAGTTATTACAATCAGAATTTATTTGAGGGAGCCTATTTGAACTCTCTCAAGAACTTCATGTTTGGGTTTGGTTCGTCTTCCCATTAAGAAAAAAATATGAAGACTTAGTAAACAACAAAGTTTTCCTTATTCTGAGAACTAAGCTGGATACATTTCTGTAACACACTATTCTGCCAAAATATTCTTGATGGTAGCTGTGCTGGCAGTGTCTTCATATTCTGAAGATTTTAATGCTAGTTTACACTTGTTTAGGAGAATTCAGTGTTGTGGTTTTTTATTAGAGGTAACAAAGCACTAAGTGATAAGAAGAGTTTGACAAGGCCAACTTCAGTGGCGTATAGAAAGCAAAATCACTTTTGCTTACACACAAAGTAGCCCCTGAGGGACAACATGAAAATAACCAGGCATCACTTCAGCCACTTTGCAGGAAACTGCCCATTTTGATCTTTCATTAGGTACTGCATATAATGAAAATTGCTGTTTAAGTCTTGTAATTGTCACTCATTAATGGATCTTAGGCCTGTAATGAAARACAATTGTCAACAACAGTTATCAGCAAAGCAATTGTGATTCTGCTGCATTGCAAAGGTGTGTCCAGTGCCAATGAAGAAATCACCATGCATGGTCCCTCCCACTTTACACCTTGCCTGCCTTTTCCATTACTTGTTTTCTCTGATATATTTGTTTCCCTGTGTCACTYTTATCAGTTTTATCTGTTTGCTTTTTTTTCTTGTATTTGTGTTTTGACCAGGTCAGGGCCCATCAATTCYCTGGCCACTGAATATCTGTCTTTAGTGCTTTTGTAGCAGAGAACAGATTGTTCCATGCTGAGTATCTCTTCTTTGTGAGTGTGATGTGTCTAAAAATCTATAACTCCTGTATGGGTAGAATGTCAAAAGGGCTTGTTAACCCTCAGAAATAAAAGCAATTTATAGAAGGTATTGAAAGAAGTTTCTTATTGCTGTTTTCAGCTGTAGTTATTTATTTTCCTCAATAGATGCTGAGAGGAGACGGTGAGAGGGTTTTGTTCTGTGTTGGTCTGATATTTCTTGGATGAAGAAGTTGTGTACCAGAGTCATGCTTGATCTTTGACTTCGACTGAGAAAGCAATTTTTATGTTAACTTCAGATCGTGTGTTCTTTGGGATATCTTGTCTAGCCCTCAGAATTGGAAGGTGTCATAGCATCTTTTGGGTACGTTTTGGGTGAAAATCCTGCAAATGTTTAGGAATCTTACAGTTCATAAAGAATAGAAGGCATTATAGTACCCTCTAAACTCTACAGTTCTGAAAGGGACTGTTTGGTTGGGTTTTTTCCTCCTTTTTTTTGTTTGCTTGTGTTTGATTGTCTGTTTGTTTGCTTTCTTGTTATAACCACTCTGTAAAATTTCCTGCTCATTGGGATGGAGGGGTTGGGGTGGAGGAAGTATTGTTAGTATTCTATATATCACYTTTTTTTCAGTGTCATAGAGTGGGAATTGGTAAATTGAGGGTTGGTGGAACAGCCAGTCACAGTACAACAAAATTTAGGGTCTGAGGACACCACTTTTGTGGGAGAGCTTGTATTTTATTTTGTATCTATTTTACAAAWGCTTCTTGTTATAATACTGACCACTAAAAAGCAAGCTGAAAGTTAATGGCAGCCTGGCTCTTTGCTTCTTTGAGAAACAGTGCTTGAGTAACTGTGACTACTAATATAAGTAAATGACAGATGAACTGTACCAGTGAGGCACAGAGAAATGAAAAATCATTTGAAAGCATTTGATTGATAGAKATTAATGGGTAAGTGAAGTAGTGTACAGGAATTTTTAAATCAACTTAAAGTCAAATTGTAGGAAATTAAATTTCAAACACAATATACAAAAAATCAACTGGTGATATTTTGGAGGAAGGGAAAATATACCATTTCTCTTGTATACATCAATCTTAAAAGGAGATTTTGAAGATATAATCTTGGTTGTTTGTTTCTGCCAGCCAGTCACATCTTGTTGAATTATGTTAGCTTTTGCTGTTGCTACTCATATAAAGAAGAAACAAGCCCATAACTGGAGATGCAACAGGGATTTAAAAMTACCAGTTCAACAAAACTTTTCCCTCATCTTCCAAACTAAAATATACCCTATATTGCAGGAAAGTCACTCTTTTCCCTCTCCACTTTCGGTGACATTAGAAATTTCTATTTACTTACATTGAAGAACACAAAACTAAAATTCAGAATGTGTACATTTAGCCAACTAGGAAGACCTTTTTATGGCTGTCTAGGATGGGGATCATAGAAAAGGAATTCAGTCCTGTTGCTGTGGGTTGGTTTGGTTGCACAGGTGAGACAACAGGACATATATCTGCAATTAACAAATCTTTTTAGCGGTCTGAATAATTGGATTTTTCCTMGGGAGAAAACCAGGATACTGTGAAAAAGGCATTCTGATTCAATTTGTCTCCAAAATAAATTGCATCTCCAAAACATTTGTTRCTTTCAGCAAATGGTAATCTAGTGTCCTTTAGTCTTGCAAAGCTGCCCCAGCATGAATGTGTCAGAAGAACTAATTTTTTTTTTTAAGAAAGTATTATAATGCCAAATTAATATCATGTGATAAGTAAATAGCTTATATCGGAAAAGGGCAATGCAAAAAGACAAATATAGCAAGATCAAATTTGGGCAGTGCACAGGGAACCCATGTAAATGGAAAACATAGCAAAGAGGCATTGGTGTATTTCCTTGCATGCATGCGTTTGAAGTTTTGAAAAATTATGTAACATAGTTATTTCTTCTTTTCATTATTTAAAACCTTATCAGAGAAACAATTTCTTATGGCAGATGCTTTATTTTAAAAGCAATCTGATGGTAATAATTTTATTTTATGCTTTTAAAAGCATTTTTACTTGCAATTAAATTTAGCAAAAAGACAAAATACTTGTTAAACTAATTTTCATTGGGCTGGCATTAATTCAGGTGATAAGGGGATGGAATTTACTCCTAAACAGAGCTTTCAAGCTGATTTTCCAAGGAAMTGAGACTTATGTGAACAGACTAATTATATCCCAACTATGTGTTGGGAGTCTTTTTTGCTGATTTTATGTTGATTTTATTTTGGGGGGTTTTTAACAGTCCTATTAATCAGAATGCCTTATTGTATTTAAAAATTACCAGACTCTTAATGACACTGTTTCAAATGTGGAGATATTTTCTGGCCTGTCATAGTAAAATTATGTGCTAACAAGAAATAATACTAGTTACTAATTATTATTAAGAGACCAGTAGGAGTCTATACAGGTTTGTAAATACATGGACCATTTCCTTTTACTTTAAAGACTTCAAGTTTCTCTACCATGCCATGTTGTTGACAAGACTGGGATCCATTTCATCTTATTGCTGCCAATACTAGAGAGGTTGTTTGCATCATTGTTTGCATTACTCCATTGAATCTAAATAAATGTGACTGGCTGGGTTTAGAGTTGCTTTTTGCTTCTTCTTTGGTAAATTCAGAATGATGGGATGCTGGCAGTCCTCATTCCTGAATAATTTCTAGACACACCCAGCTGTAAAAGCAATATTAACATGCTTTTTCTTGTTTTCTTAGCATGTAAGCTCCAATTACCCACTTCCTTGTTTCCTGGTGGAGTTGCTGAATTAATTTGTTCTTCAAAACAGGTGACTGTTGGTTGGAAATCTGCAGGTATTTTTTTACCTTATAAAATCCCAGAGCTACCAAAAATGTAACAGAGTTTTCCTCCCAATTTACAARTTCATTCCAAGTTTTGTGTCATCTTCATGTTATTTTGTTTGAGGGGTARGGCTGTTTTGTTTTGTTKTGTGTGGGTTTTTTGTTTCTTTTGGGCTTTCTCCTGTTCTTTCAGAAAAGTCTTATGTTACATACATTTTTGTTTTGCTTTGGTYCTTTTGCACWAGGRGAGATGGTTTAGCTTACTAAAAACAGAGCTAATCTTTCAAGTTATGTCAACTAATTATAACTGACTTTTGGATGCTTCTGGGAAAAAAGAGCATAAAAAAATGTAACTGGAACAATAACTCAAGTGGAAAAGCARAAAGGAGGAAAAAGTAGGTCTTAAAAACCCCATACTTTTATGGTTTCTAGAAGRGAAGTAAAAGATGAGAGAAAGACTGGTGTATATACTGGATTTTAAAGAAAGCTTGAGCTGAACTGGCTTACTTGAGTCTCTAAACTGAGTTGCATTTGTGATAGTGGTGATTTTTTATTTCTTACATCTCCTTATCTTCGAGTTACATTCATAATTTTTTTAGAAGAAACATATTTTCTCATAAAATTCTGTGAAGGGCACTCCTACTTTAGACTGGGCTGTTTTTGAGAAAAATAAATACTGGTGAATACTGAGTCAATGGTGAAAAACTGGGGTTTTTTTTACTGTCTATCTGTCTATGGCCTATCTGTTCATAAATGCAAACATTTGAGCAGAKGTACACCCATAGATCTACCAAAATCAGCCCTGAGGTACTTCTCAGAGATGATTCTTTGCTAGACTTGTTTCAGAAAATGTCATATCTGTRTCTCCTGGCTTTAGATATATATTTTTCTCTTTGTATGACCTTTCATCCAGAATGTTCTGACTTTATAGTTGCTATTTCTATCTAGTATTTAACACAGCACACAAAGTTACACAAGCACACAGCACATAGTTAACAAGGCTTGGGTTTAGTGCATTGGGAATGACTGGGAGGAAGCCCCTTAACTAGCACTTCTCACTAGAGAAGTGAGTTCTCCTCTCACTTTGCAATGCAATAAAAATATTAGCAAACTAAATAGACAAGATGTGGTCTGATAATGAAAAGGAAGGACAGCAGTGATGGAAAAACCATTAATGATGCAGAGCTTGTCAAGACTCCAGACTCAGTGCTGCACTTGGAAGTGAAGGATTGCATAGAAGGGCTCATACCAGAAGGACATGTACAAGTGGTGAATATTTTCTGGCTTTTCACAACAGACTTCAGTGTACTGCAGACCAAATATCCYTCCTCTTCCCCATGTTCCTTCTTCTATAGTAAGTGAATAATTGCATCACTGCCTTTGTGGCTGCAAAAACATTGTTTATTGGCAAAGGGAAGCTTGAAAAACAACTCTCCTAAGGGTGCAGAAGATGGAACAGAGTCCAGTCATCCTCTGAGCTGTGTCTTGAGGCTATTTAAAGTGCCAAAACTTTGCTATAGAGACTAAAATAAAGCCACTGTACACAGACAGCTGTGGTTGAATATATTTTTTCACCAAACTTCTCTATCAGAACTTGATGCTTTTGCATCAGAATCTGGATGGAAACATCTGCCCCTGGGTCTGTTACCAGAGTTCATTCTGGCAAGTTCACTTCTGTAGTTGTCACAACAAAATCAACCAGAGTATATCTCTCAGAGACCTTGGTCAGCAGAATAAGGAAAAAAAAATTCTGTCAGAAGGAAGGAAAAAATTGTCATTTTAAAATKATTGATTCATCAAAGGCTTTAAGAAAATAAAGTTAAAAACAAGACAAAAGTCTTAATTTTTAGAGTTGGCATGAGGTGCCAGAGGTTGAATCAGTCCTGAGAGGAGGATACTTGAAAATGTGTGTCCCAGCTGGAAAGTTTTGATATCTGCATAAACTGGCTGTATGAAACACATGCTCTCTGCATGAAAGCYATGTGACTGCTATTGCTGACAACTTTTTCCAGTTCATTTAGTTTATTTGTACAGTCTTGTCTACATACTTTGGTTCTAAGATAGAAATGAGTGAATGTGTACAGTTGAAAATCTTTATTCTTAGAAGAGAAACATACTATTTTACAGGCATTTACTGTAATCTGTGAATAACTCCTTGMTGTGGAAGATCTAAGGATTTTATTTTAATGGAAAGTTTAATGGGCATTTYTCTAAAGGAAAATTGGCAAATTTCTATGTTGCTGCAATTAAATCCCTTAGTGAACAAGAAACAAAGAAATTAATTGCATATGAAAAGACCAATTAGTAGCARATCAGCCAAAATAATTTAAATCAGCATTTGCTGTCATGTTAAAAATGAAAAGGCTACTTCAGAAAGAGAACCGGCTGGAAAACTCCTCTAGGCCTGCTCTTTCCTTTGTGCTAGAGTCTCTGACATGTTTTATGGATTTATGGTCTGCCCACAAGATTATTCTTTGAAGTGAATTTTCCACAATGAAGAAGTTTTTTTAGTGTTAGTTTATTTCCTATCAAACACTGCAGTTCGATTTTTGCACTCCTGTTTTCACCCCTGTATGTGTACACCTGTATGTGCATTGAAACATGATGCATACTGTTCTTTTCATGAATTTAATTTGGATATTCTTGCAATGTATGAAGTGGCCGTAAAGGCCATAATATTGATGCTGGTCAGCAAATCTGAACATCTTTCTTGGAAGGATGCAGAGCATTTTTTTGCATTTTGCATTTTGCAGGGCAGGAAGTGCAACTCACACTGGATTTCTCTTTGCATTTTTTTGGTGGGTTTTTTTGTTTGTTTTGTTTGAGGTTTTCTGTTTTGTTTGCTTTGATTTTTTGTTTGTGATGTGCTATCTTTTTGTGGGTTATTTGGGCTTTTGTGACTTGGACATTTTTTTTTTTTTTTTTGCTAGCCATCATGTTTCACTGGGAGATTGGTTCAGAGGCATGGAGATGTGCCTGCCTGCTGCCAAGAGGCCACACTGCCAAGGCAGCAAGGAAGTCCCTCTAATCTAGCAATGACCATTGTGTTATCTCTTTGCAAGGTCTGTTGTGCCCAGTAGCTGTCAAGTAGGCCCTGTTTACTTGTGAGCAATATGGATTTAAATGGCTTTGACATCTACAGCAGTATTTACCTGGTCATCTATAGATCAGCAAGAATAGAGTAAATTAAGGAAAGATGGAATTTGGTGTGCAGACCTTATTCACTGTGCTTTATCAAACTGATGGTAGCACTCTCTGGTGCAATATTGGCTTGGAGTAGAGTGTGTGGTAGACCTGTGGGGAAAAAGCCTGCAGAGCTCAGAGCAGCAGCTCATCACAGGAAAAAGAAGCTTCAACAAAAGGTTTATATCCTTTAAACAAAAGAGCTTTCTTTCTGTCTCTTGATTTGTAACACCTTTGCTGATAATTTGCACTGGTATAGAGTACATTCAGTCTGGGTGCAAGATCCAGTGGAGAAATCCTGAATTAATTTTTTCAATTCTTGCTTTACAGTGACAAATTGTGTTTATTAGAAGAAAAAAGTAACAGTGTGTTATACAYACATATTGACTCACTAAATTAGCATAACATTAAAGAGTATATATCACGKGTTTCAAGTATTTATATAATGCTACTTAAAAACTGCAGGGGAAAGTGGACTAATTTTCTCCTAGGCTAGAATGTACAACAAATTTCATGGTAGCAACAGAATAAATTAAAGGTAGGCAATTCACATCAAAGAGGCTAAAATATCACATCATAAAACYATGGAATCACATAATAGCTTGGGTTGGAAGCTGCCTTGAAATTTAGCATCCAGTTCCAATCCCCTTGTCATGGAGTGGCCTCCCTGCCACACACAATGGCAGGTTTCCCATCCAACCTGGCCTTGAATKAGGAYGTGAAAAGYTGTAATAATGTGGGCTTTCAGGAACTGGCTTCAGGTCAGATTTTTTCTCTGTARTAGACGAGTGTGAACAGGTTTGGTAAAACAAAGCCTTGTACTAGAAATCTGGAAGAAAATTCATTCTTATTTGGGAATTAAAATCGTTTAGGTGGGGGTTTTTTTCCACTTGATTATTTTGTTTCTTTAAGAAACAGGTCTGTCCCTCTGAATTTCTCTCTCAATTTTATTGTCTGTCTTACAACCTAAGTACATCTGAATGGCAAATATATTCCTACTCTGAAGGAAGTCAGGATTAATTTTCACAGAGGTTTCTGCAGCTGAGACTTAATGATAGCACTGTAAAAAACAGGGTAACTATGCTTTATGGCTGGTATTTCTCTCCTGCTCTCTTTTTGTATGAGTTTGTGCTGCTGCTATTTCTTCTTTCATTCTTCTATCTCTTAGTTATTGAAAAAAAATATTTACACAAGTCTGAAATTTCTAATACTTTAGAGAATTTTTGTAATTTTCAAGTTTCTGAATACGTTGCCCTAAGATACCTTGTGTGAAAATTCTTGGAAATTGACAAGTACCTTTTTAAAACAGAAATCTAACTGGAAGTGGAAGTGTAAGAAAGAAGAACTGTGTGCACTGTCAAAACTTTCCTGGGAGAGGAGCTCAATAATATTAACCATTATGACATTAAAATTGCAAGAGAACAGGYAAAAATTTTGCACTCACACTGTTTATTCATCCACATTATTGCAGTGGAAACACTCTGACCATCTTCCAAGTCTTCTGCCACATGTGCTGGAGGGCAGCTACCCTGTCAGAATTCCACATAAACATATACTAGGTTTACTTGTCTGAGGTATTTCAGTTATGTGCTCAAACCATTTGCACTACAATGAGCTCAAGCTATGCTCTAGTAAAAAAAAAAAGAAAAAAAAAAAGAAAAAACATTTATGGGATGAGCAGTTGATGGTTAATGGAATGAAAGAAAATAGAGATGAGTTTCTTTACTCTGGGTGAGCTCCACAGGTCTCTTCCAGCCTCAACCATTCTGTGACTCTGCGACCTCTGCAGGGATGGTTACAGACACACCACAGAGAGGGCACAGTCCTTGGGGCAGTGTGGGAAGATGTAGTCTGGGAAGTAGACAAAAAGTGGGACAAAAAGGCCCATAGGAGATCTACAGCTTTAGTGAGTTTTTGTGTAGGTATCTGAGAGGTCTTTTTGGCATTTGGGGGCCTGAACTTCTCTTGTGAGCCACAAGATCATAGGTCCTGTGTTAGCTAAGAGCACAGTAAAACTGGGAATATCTAGCATTGAGTTTGTTATTCTGAAAGACACTTGACAAGAGATTTACCAAAACACTAGGCCTTTCCCTTGCTTTCTTTTGTTTCTTTTCCTTCTACTTTAAGGATTTTTGTCTGATGAGCAGAAGCAAGGTAAGTCAGGGCTATGGATGATGTGGTKTTACAAAAAGAAAGTTATGAAAATTAAAAGCCTCTTTCTGCTTTACCAATAGAAAAAGGAAATTGACTATTAATAGAAAGATTAGAGTGACAAGATTCCTTATTTTCTTTTCTTCCCGCCAAGYCACAGTAGAAGAACTAAGGGATTTTTCAAGGATACCCCTTTGACCACAGAATGTTACAACAWKCYTGTTCAAAAAACCCCACTTGGAATWAGRGATCAGAAAGCAGTTGKACAGCCAAAATATAAAGCTGTAGGAAGCTCAAATAGGGACAAATAGTAAGCTAGAAAGTGGAGTAGGAACTCAAAAATAAGTAAAACTTAGYATTGTATCAGTTAGTACTTTATTTTTAGTTGTCCTCTCTTAAATTAATGTTTGTTTCATTTTCCTTTTCACAGAATCCTGAATTATTGTGAGTTGGAAGGGACTCACCAGGATTATTGAGTCCAATTCTCAAGTGAATGTCCTGTGCAGGCACCAAACCCACAGCCCTGGCGATGTCACCACCGTGCTTTGATGCTGGATATATGCTTGTAATTTCCCTGCTCAACTGGCTTCTGCTCTGTGTTCCTGCTAGCAACAAATCAAATTAAATAAATGGAACATAACATACATTACTCTGAATTCCACRAGATAACATTTCTTAGAAATCTCTCAAAAGCTGGCAGCTATTCTTTTGTTATACCATGTCAATAAGCCCCAAGAGTGCCTGGCAAAAAAAGTGCATTATAGAATAACATAATGGACTGGAGAGATGTTGCTGCAAATTTCTCGTCTCATTTCCTGTACAACACAGACCATAGGGCTTCCTTTAATTCCAGCTTKTCTGTTTTTCTAAAAGCTATGTTCCAATTAGGAATAAAATGATAGTCACTATAATAATAAATTAATTTCAGCTCCCAGTAAAGTATTCCAGCAGTGGGTTACTCTCCTAGGAATGGGTGGAAAGTTCGCCTTGTTCTGTTCCRTGCCAAGGTTCCACTTTTGATGTGTGGAAATTGTTACATATTTGCTGGTTATCTTGCAAAGTCATCTGTTACTTTCTGTTCTACACTTTGCATGATTAAGTTACTCCTGCTTATTCTCTTTGATCCCCTAATAGTTTCAGTTCTCATGAAGACATACTTKAGGCATGGCTCTAGTCCTTTAAACTGTTCCAAGTTTCTTCAYAGTGCAGGATAAAAATCAAGGGGCAGACTGGCTAAGCTAGATTTTTCCCAACTTTCATTGGCAACACCAAGCCRAGCCTGACTCCATTCTCCTGACACCCTCCYTTCAGATACTCASAGACATSGATGAGGTCCCTSTCAGTCATCTCTGCTCAAGACTGAACAGGCCCAGCTCCCTCAGCCTTTCCTTCTAAGAGATGCTCCTKTCCTCYCATCATTTTCACCCTCTGCTGGACCAGCTCCAGCAGCTCTGTGTCTCTCTCTGGTCCTRRGRAGCCCAGAACTGGACACAGCACTCCTGAAGTGCCTCACCAGGGCTGAGTRGAGGGGCAGGATCACCTCCCCCAAACTGCTGGCAATGCTCTTCCTGATGCACCCCAGGACACCATTGGCTTTCTTGGCCTCCAGGACACACTGCTGGCTCATGGACAGCTTGCTGTCCACCAGGAACCCCAGGTCCTTCTCAGAGCTGCTTCCCAGCAGAAAGCCAAGTGTGTCCRGGGCTGCATCCAAAGCACCGAGGGCAGCAGGGCCAGGGAGGGGATTCTGTCCCTCTGCTCTGCTGAGACCCGCACCCATTTGCTGTGCTTGCATCCAGCTGTGGAGTGCCTCACCTAAGAAGGACTTCAACCTGCTAACCAGAGAGCCAGGAAGATGGTTCAAGGGCTGGAGCAGCTCTCCTTTGAAGACAGGCTGAGACAGCCCCAGTTGTTCAGCCTGGAGAGGAAAAGGCTTAAGGAAGACCTTGGAGCACTATCTAAAGAGATGCTGAGGGAAACTGGAGAAAGACTTCTGGCAATGTCATATAGTGATAGGACAAGGGGGAATGGCTTCAAACTGAAAATGGGTATGTTTATATTTTGTATTTGGATTTTAGAAAGAAGTTCTTTACTGTAGGCATGGTGAGGCACTGGCACAGGTTGCCCAGGGAAGCTGTGGATTCCCCATTCCTGGCAATGTGCAGGGCCGGGCTGGATGGGATTCTGGGCAACCTGGACTGGTGCAAGGTGTCCTTGGGAAGCTGGAATCAGGTCCTCTTTAAGCCTTCCAATGCAGGCTATTGCATGGTTCTATGTTTCTATGATTCTATGATTCTATAATTTGCTTAGAGGCTGTCACTACTAAACCAGGCAATGGTATAGTGGATATAATTTATTTCCTTTTGTCTTTCAGTAAAGAAAACAAAAAAGCAGAGTGGTCTGYTTCCCCAAATTTCAACACATGTGAGAAAAGGCTTCTGTGTCTGTGGGTTTTAAAAAGCTCAGAGTAATGAAGAGGAAATGAGAAAATGGCTTTCACGAAAATGTGAAATTAACTTCTTAAGTAAAATTATTTGAGTCTATTCAGCACTTAAAATGATAAATTAGTGAATTAAACAGAAGCTGATAATGCAAAATCTTCAGAGTTTGAGGAGAGATGTTTTAACAGAAGTCTAGCAAAGGATTATCCATATCCTGTTTGAGAATAGAGAGATATTTTTGAATATAAAAAAATAATAGTGACATCTGTGTTTTGCATTCATCTTCACTTCCTTTTCTTCTGGATACTGAAACAAATAACACATCTGGTGCCCTACAKAGGTTGAAGGGGAAAGGAGAAAGTATTTCTGACTTGTATATGTCTGAAGCCATATTTACTTGGGCTGTACTGTAAGGTGTCTGAAGTGTCTTTAGAATGCAGTCTCTCAGGGCAGGGTCATGTTRTATTTGGCAGCATTCACTTGCTGTACAACATGATATACCCTTACAATCATATGTAAGAAAACATCCAAGGAATTCMCTCAGCAAGGAAATTAGACAGCTGAGTAGCTTGGAGCAGTGGGAAAGCATCCACTTTCAAGGACATTGCCCTTAAAACCAGTCCTTATCAATGGGTGRACATCAAAAAACTTGGAGTTCATTAGATAGTAATGGCAACTAAACTAATTATGTCTACAGATATGAATTGGAAATATGGCAAAGCAGATTGTTGGATATCATTAGATATCTGGTACTTCCTGTGCTCAAACCATTTTAGAAATTCAATTAATCACTTCACAGTGATGGAAGATTCATTATTTTAGAAAAGATGGGGAAAGTTTGGAAGAACCAGTTTAATACATGTTCAATACCAGTTTAGTGCAGTATAACTGTTAACACTCAAGTGTGAATGTTAATCTCATAAACTAAGATTTTGGGGAATCATCTGGCACCTATTCAGATTATTTYYAGTTGAGGCCTAAATATTCTTGAAGATGTATTYTCACATATCTYTGTACACTGAATTAACAGGAGTATTTAATACCTGATGTCCGGGCATTCTACTGAATGGAACACGGACACTTGCCATAGAATTTCCTGAGAAAACTGAGATAAATGGAACATGTCCTTCTCTGCATCAGCCTTCACTGGTCAGCCCACAGGCATCCCTGAATGAAGAAAGCAGGGGGAAATTCTGGAAGAAGGAAGGTTTCCCCTTGGTGGAACAGAATTGGGTTATGGACCCTTGAGTGAAAGTTAACATCCACGTGCCCAGGAGCCGAATGAGGTGCATTTACAGTTGCTGAGGGAACTTGAGGGCGTCATTGGTTGGTCACTCTCAATCATTTTTGAAAGGTCATGACAGTCCAGAGAGGTGCCTGAGTGCTGGAAGAAAGCAGATGTCATCCCCTTCCTCAAAAAAGCCAAAAATGGGTATCCAGGGCATTATAGGACAGGAAGTCTCACCTCAGTCCCTGGAAAAGGTACGGAGCAGCTCATTCCAGCCTGCTTTCAAAGGCCATCTTTTGAGCACATGGACAAGATAAGAAGGTGATAAGGAGTAACCAGCATGGATTCACTGAAGGGAAATYGAGCTTCACCAAGCTGATTGTCTTTGCTGATGCAGCCAGGCTCTTCCCAGTGACACCAAGCAATAGGACAAGGAGCAACAGCAGRGACTGATGCAYRGAAGTTCYRCCTGAGTTTGAGGAAGAACTTCCTTACTGTGCAAGTGGCCACATACTGGAACAAATTGCAGGTAATTATCTCTACTTGATGAAGCTGTTACACATCYTAATGCACACACCCAAAAGCAATGTCCACAATCCAAAACCTTCTCTGCAATTAGTCTGTGTACTGCTAGTAAGGTTGCAATGAATTCTTGACGGGTGGTGTGACCTGTGAAATACCTTTGAGATGTCCATCTCTATTCTAAAAAGAACACCAAAAACATTGCAGAAAGTGTTAGGTAAATGTTATGTTGCTTTAAAGGACTGGGTGATAATGAACATGCAGCATTGTGTCCCAAAAGAAGTCAGTGGCACTGTATTATATTTGCCTCTTTTTCTCCTGTGGTATGTTGCAAAAACTTAAGGTGCCCAAAAATTTAGTTTTCTCCAGATGCTCTTAACATGGAGTCTCCAAGGACATGATGTATTTCTTGTTATTTTCAATTTTGATGTTCATATGTGTCTTAAAAATGAGACAGTATGTGACTTCATGTCATGTGGCTGCTGATGGCAAGTGATATAATGTGATATAATTTCCTTTATTCAGGTCAGGATTTCTTGTGTCAGAGTAATGAAGACAGAAGTAAAGGTCACCAGGGATGGGGAAACTYTGTGTAGGGACCAACTGAGACAATCTCATTCCAGGAAATTTGTTTTCAAGAGGGGCTTATTTTATTGGCACTCTTAGTCCTTCAGAGATGCAGAGACAAAACTGCTGCTGTCTCTTGAGATGTTTGAGAAGAAACAACCAATAGCTCTTGGTTTTCCATGTATATTATGTTTCTATGATACAATCCTGGAAAAGAGACATTTATCTTTCAAGTTGCTCCTGGTTCCATAAAGGCTAAATCATTTGAATGTTGTCTCCAACTGCTTGTAATGAAGAACCTCTATATAGTAATTCAAGAAGCTGGTGACAGAATGCAGGAATCAATTCCTAAAATTTTGGTGTAAACATCTGAAAAAGTTACTGCAATTATGGACTGCATAAGCTTCTTTTTACAATGTGTTCTCATTCTCTACAGWGGAAGAATTTTCTGTTTCCAAGAGATTGAGATATTTGCTGGTAGATCKACAGAAATAATTGAGAGGAAATTAWTCTTGTAGTATCAGTGTTTACTCCTGCAGAAATTTGAGATATTAATAGGTGGAAATGTCTGTGGTTTTGACAGAGAACAAGAAATCCTGTGAACTAGCACCAAACAGTAGAAGTTAGACATCCACATCCTTGTACATTCCTAAGGTTTTTTGTGTTGCTGTTTTTTGTATGTGTGTGTGTGTGTGTGTATGCATGACTTCAGCTTGTTAGAGAACCTCTTTGTGACTTCAATAGCTCTTACTTATGTAATAATCACATATTTAAAATGTCACTTTCATCCTACACCAGCTAGTTTCCACTGTGAAATTTACACCAAGAAGTAAGAAATTTTATGTAAGTGCTGTCTAAAAATTTGGTTTTTTCTAACCAGTAGTTGGATTTGTTGCCTTGCCAGAAGATCATTCTTTTTCATCTTAATGTTTGTGTTTTGATTTATTTTCCTTTCCTGACTCTGAATTCAGTAATTGAATCTCTTCCTCAGCCTAGCAAATCTCCAAGKAGTATCAGCCAAAGCCCCCTCTGTTCTCCCACTTGAAAAGTTTGCTCCACACACAGGGCTGTACATTTGGATCTGTGAACCTTGTTACTTTCAAGGAAGGAAATCAAGGCATGGACCAATTTCCTATTCTTAGCCAGCTGCATTTTTATGTTTTGTTTCAATTTGATATGAATGTTATCTAATCACAACTTTTTTTTTCTCGCTGACTTTGTTTCCTTCCTTTCAGGAATCTACACATATTGTGCCTTCAGAGACCTATTCATGTTTTTCCTGATTCACTATGAATCTTAAAGAATTCCATTCCAGTCAGTGGTGGGATACATGCACAAATTAACTGAGTCAGAAAACACACTAGTAAATTTCTCCCCCATTTGAACACATATTTAGTGAATATTTTTACTTGGAAACGTTTTATTTTCTTCACAGACTTTTTCTTCAATTTACTGTGACKAATTAAAATAAGGCTTTTCTATTGYTATGYAAGGCTGGAATAAATTTWGTAAGTATTAARTCTGGTTTCTTAAGCAAGAAATATTCTGTGATCACMCTGTGCATGACTGCCTTTCTTCACTCCTTGTAGGTTTTAAACCCATTGACAAAGTTAACAGAGGAGAGAGATGTCAGAGGTAGTTGGGTTCTGACAAGTTCTGTGATAAAATTATTGAAAGTGTATTGGTGAAGGAAAAGGAAGAGACAAGAAAGTATTGAACAGAAGAGGCATATTTTKTTAGTTTTYGTGTGCCTAGACCTAAYCTTCTGATTTAATTTTTGAAAATATTATAGACATTAATTCACATCTTYACTRAACTTGGTTGCAYTTTCTCACAGTMTACTGTAAGAAAACCAGAASCTATGTAGAGGATTAGCTGGATTAGGTTCTGTAACTAAAAATTACTCTGTATTCCAGGGTGAGATAGTCAGAATAATTTATTCACAAAAAGAGACAACTTCTGTTACAGATACATATTAATAAGTTTTAAGGGGATGAAAATTCAGTTTCATTCATTTTTAAAGTACTGCTAGAAAACAGAGATAGAAAAATAACCTCTTATTTTTTCATGTCAGTTGACTTAACAGTGGTATGTTATTGCATTGCTTACTGTATATGGTTATTCCTACACTGTTATTTTTGGCTAGGTTTTGAAACAGCACAAACTGAAATCTGTGTTACTGCTGAAATTTGCTAGGGCCAGTTTAACTAGAAAAAAAGTAGGGATAAGGAATTTCTTCTTTTGATTTTCTGGAAACCATCCTTAAACAACAAATCCTACAGGAATATAAGATAAAGTTATCTCTCTAGAAAGCTTTAATACAAACAGGATATAGACATATGAAWTTGATTATTTTTATCATTGTCTAATACAAGTGATCACATTCAATTAGAGATTTTGGAATCACAGACACAAATATTGCTGAATAGAACCTTCTCAAATAGTTGATAACTTCTTGACATATTGCTGCTGAAAATTGCTGGAATGGTCTCAATTGGGAYCAGAGAACAGACTATCTAGGGATGTCAGAGAGGTTTGTGAGGGTAAAGACTATGGAGCAAATTCCTAAAATATTTATGTACAATATGAATAGATAATATTAATGTGAATGTGTATAAAACTGCATGTGTGATATATTGTGGCTTTTCAATAAAACACACATTTTTTCTCCTTGTGAAAGCTGCATGCTCTTGAAAAAAGAATGTGGCATTACTAGATGAATGACATCTATCAGATTCTGSACCTGGGATGGGGCAATCCTGGATGGACAGACTGGGGAATGAGATGCTGGAAAGCAGTGCCATGGAAAGGCACCTGGRGCTCCTGGGGAAAGTTGAACCTGAGCCAGCAGTGCCCTGGCAGCCAGGAGGGCCAACCCTGTGYTGGGGTGCATCAGGCCCAGCATCAGCAGCTGGGCAAGGGAGGGGATTGTCCTGCTCTGCTCTGAGCTGGGGCAGCCTCACCTCCAGTGCTGGGGGCTGGTTTGGGTGCCACAAAATTGTCAGAGAGTGTCCAAGGGGTGCAACAAGGATGGTGAAAGGCCTTGAGGGGAAGCTATGTGAGGAGCAGCTGAGGTCACTTGGTCTGTTCTGCCTGGAGGAGACTGAGGGGAGCCCTCATTGCTGTTAGCACCTCTTCACCAGGGGAAGAGGAGGGGCAGGCACTGATCTCTTCTCTGTGCCTGTGAATGGCCTGAAGTGCTGACAGGGGAGGTTTAGGTTGGCTATTAGGAATTCCCCCAGAGGGTGGTTGGGCACTGGAACAGGTACCCAGGAAAAATGATCACAGCACCAAACCTGACAGAGTTTAGGAAATGTTTGGACAATGTTGTCAGGCTCATGGTGTAACTCTTCAGGCTGTGCTTTGCAGGACCAGGAGCTGGGCTTCAATGATCCTTCTGACTCAGGACATGCAGTGATTCTATCTTTTGTCCATTTCTCTGATAATCTKCTAAATTCCTTGCTTCTGAGCCATACTAAAGAATGAATATTTTTTTTAAATATGACTAATTTAGCAGTGTTAGAATAGAATTAACKGATGTGTAGTCAGAGTTAGAACCAGTACATACTTGATATCTCCACATTTCCACTAGTGCAAAAACACACTGGCAGCAGAGTAAAAACTAACCTAATTCAAGCAGAATGGTCAATGATAAGAAACATCCTTTTTGTACTTTTTCAGTACTATTGCATGTAGTGCTGACTAGACCTGTCTGGTGGGCTGACCTTGACTGGATGCCAGGTGACCACCAGGCCTCTCTASCATTCCACAGCTGAACAGAGGAGGGAAAATCAGATGGAAAACAACTCATAAGATGAGATAATGTACTTTATTAAAGCTACAGTGAATTTGGCATGCACATGAGCAAAGCAAAAGAACCAATTATTTTCCATTTGCCTTCAGCAAGTGAKGTTCAGTGTTCAGCTTCTCCCCRGGACACAGAGCTCCAGCATGAGTAGAAGTTGTTCTAGAAGACAACTATTGTAAATAACAAATGCCCCCCTTCCTCTTCCTCCACTAGGTTTTGCATCTAAGTGACATCACATGATATGGAGAGTGCCTTTGGTCAGTTTGGGTCACCTGGATGAGTTGTGTCCCCTATCAGGACCATCCCCAGCCTGCTGATGGAGCCAAATGTTGAGAGACCTGGCTGATGCTGTGCTGCCTTTTTACACCCTCCATTCAAGCAGAGTCTCTCCTGAGCCCCTCCCAACTAAACAACCCCAGCTCCTTCAGCTGTTCCTCACAGGATCTGAGTGTCAGGTTCTTCCCCACCTCTGCTGCCCTTCTCTGGACTCTCTCTACACCCTCAGTGTCTGCCCTGCAATCAGGRTCTGTCCTGCAGGATTGGAGGTGTGGCCTTGCCAGTGCCAAGTACAGGGGGAGAATCCCTTATCTGSTGCTGCTGGCTGCACTGTTGGTGATACAGGCCAGGATGMYACTGAACTTCTTGGCTGCCTGGGCTCACACTGGCTCATATTTGGCCACTGYCMATCAGCATGCCCMGGTCCTTTTCCTCTGRACAGCTTTCCAGCCACTCTGCCTCYAGCCTTTAGCACTGCTTGGGGTTCTATTTCATAGTTAGTTTCCTAGGAAATAGGATRGAGGTGCAAGGAATCAAACCAGAAACCATTTGTTTCCAAGCATGGAGATTCAAACCCTCCAAAAGAGAAGCTTTACTGAAATAATTGTATTATATGTAACAGCTGGAGATAATTTATATATATATATATATAAAATAAGAAATTATTTTTCACTTGCATTGTTATCCATTTGTTGCCTGACAAATACTTGTTTTTACTATGAGTTAAATCTGATATTATACTCTTTCACCTGGCATTTATGCCTCTTTCTTGTCACTTTCACAAAACAGGGGAAATCTGCTTTTACCCAGTGGTATTACTGATTGAAGTAATAATAAATTACTGATTGAAAAAGAAATATTCGAGACCCCTCCTGATTAATTTGTTTCTTTTTTTACACCACATTTTCATGAAAACAGATTAACAACTGGACTTTGCAGTAGTGCCTCTTATTCATTGTCAATTGCCTTTTTATTGCAGAATTAAATTTGATTCTCTGTGGAGAGTAATGTAACATGCTTTAAAGAGACAAATAGATTTTTAGTGTTCAGTTGAAGTTCGGTAGAGGTTTTGAGTTTATTTGACAAATGATTTTGCTACTGTCTTTATTATACATGATCAGTTCTCTTTCCAGGATTATAGTTTTGTGGTTTGGGGTTTGGTTTGGTTTCTAAKGTGTTTTTTRTTTTTAATGRGACAAGTATATTCTCCTACTTCTGTGTATTCAAAGCTATTTACCCTTATTTTGTCATCTGTATTATTTTCCCTGCCTGTACCATTTCATGGAAAAGTAGAGATCAAAAAAAMCCAAAAAACTAAAAAAACCAAAAAAACCCAAAMCCCAACCAAAACCAAAACCACACCAAAACAGCAACAACAACAAAAATGATCCTGAAGTAAGGCAACTTTGTCATGGATATTTCTAATCTAAAAATTTTATAGCATGCTAAATGTAACTCTTGCTGTTATTGCTTGTACTGTGTTTACAGAGACAGTAACATGTAACAGGAACAACATGGTTATGCCTGAAATACATATAACACATRTCATATGTGTTTCAATTAAGAGTGAATTCTGGAATTAATTTGTGGCTTGTATTTCCTTAACAAAAATTTCTGCCCTGAAGCAACAYTAACATGTGCTTGTGCTGTTTTGTATTTTCCCTTTGTTCCTTGGTTTGCTCTCTAATGATTATACATTTGCTTTGAGCCCTTTCTGCTCTCTCTGTAGAGCAGCTACTGCTAATGTGTTTACAGTGTTGCACATTTCCATCAGGTCTCTTGGGCCAACTTCTTAGCGGTGACATTTCTAGAAAACTCCAATTTTGATGTAAATTTTCAGGATATTTTAACTCCTTTCATGATAAGCAGTTGGAAATGCTAAAGGTATTTATTAAAATGTAAATTTATGCTATTGCTAAGTGTTGACAGGATTTAATAATTCTTTTCTGGACTTCTGAGTTTTGAGATTCTACAGCAAAATAGCAAAAATCCTGTGAGCCTTGTGGAATATCTTATTCATTTACCCTTTAGATTATTTAACAAGAGGGGGGGAAAGGGACATTTAAGCATTTTATTGGACTAGCTTGAAGAAGCAGTTATATAGCTATAACTGCTGTAATAGAGCTATAGATTCAAAGTCCACATACTTGCAATAATCCTCWAAAATCCTTCAATGGGAGAGATACAACAATGTAAGAAAAAAGAAAGTAGTGGTTAGCAGAACTGGTTCTTATATACTGGAGGAGCTGTGAATACAACTTGGGCATTTACTGAATTTTTCAGTAATTTAAAGATTATTTGTTTTGACCATGAAAGCAATACAGAAAATCTGTAACTTAGCTATAGCTTATATCAAAGCTTAATAATCAATTTCATTTAAAACTAGATCTAAAATAATCAATTTCCAATTACAAACCTGCTTTACACTGATATTTTTGAGCAYGCCAAATCTTCCAGAAAAAGAATTTATTTCAATCATTACAGTAGGCAGGCTGAAACAGCTGRCATTGCACTGGTCTTACTTACAATGAATGTTTCCTGTTACTCATAAATCATCACACACACCCACAAACACAAGCACACAAGCACTCAAGCAAAACACTGGGACACCTGCCTCTCTATTAAAATGCTGATATTCCCCAGTATAAAAAACTACAGGACTCTCCTGCTGCCCAGTTTGAAGGATTTTCTGCTGCTTCTAAGGACATTTTAGAGTGTGTTTGATGTTAATCCCCTCTTCCATCAGATCCTGACTGGATTATTGTGAGCTGTTTCCTAGTGTTATGCACACTCATTTATCCTGAGGACTGCATTTTAAGGAACATGAAAATACCTGTATCTTGGTTTCATGTCATATTAGCCACTGTAATCCACACCACAATCATTTTCTATTAGTAACAGGCCAGTTCACTGAGAATGAGAAAGATATACCCATTATACTATAATCACTTGGTGCTTTAAGTAATTTTTCACTTCATTGTAGAACTTGTTGTTTTTTTGAATTATACCATGAGACTAGCTGTCTGTGTCAAACTCATTTTGTTATGTTCTGTCAAATAATCTGATGATTAATTCTGATGTTACAAGTCACTTGGCCACATATGGTGACTGAGGTTTGCAAATGCAGATGGGTATGAAAGAGTTCTTTTCACAGGATCCTGATTTATAAAGCTGGCTTTGCAGCCACAGTTACATGAAACCCCCTTAGATGTGCAAAGTTTCAGTACAGAATGAAGCCACAGTCAACCCCAGTCAAAATGCTGTGATGTGCCTTTTCATGACCGTGCTCTTCAGTTTCTCTACAAAGGATGTCTGTTCTGTGTCTTCAGTAAATTGAAGGAACATTAATTTGCTATCAAAATTATTCTGCACATCTTTCCCCTGGTAAGGTTGAAAATACCAAGGAGCTGTACTCTCAGGACACAGGGCCTCTAACCTTTCTGATCAGTGCTGATGTAAGAGATGTTTTTGTTATTGCTGAGCAGATTTTACACAGAGCCAGGGCCTTTTCTGCTCTCCACACTTCCCACTGGTGAGGCAGCTGGGAGGCTGGGAGGGGACACAGCCAGGACAGGTGGCCCCAGATGACCAAAGGGCTGTTTCAAACCATATGATACCATGCTCAGTATGTGAACTTGGAGAAAGAATGAGGAAGGGGCAGTTGTGTGGAGTGATGACACTTACCTTCCCAGGTCACTGTAACATGGAACTCTGCACTCCTGGGGATGGCTGAACCCCTGTCTGCCCATGGGAAGCAGAGAATTRATTCCTTGTTTTGCTTTGTTTGTGTGGCTTTTGCTTTCCCTGTTAATCTGCTTTTATCTCAACCCATAAGTTTTCTACCTTTTCCAATTCTCTCCCCAGTCCTACTGGGGAGAGTGAGTGAGTGTCTGTGTGGTGCACATCTCTTATGTAAATTAGATATTTCACACCAGTTTGTTCACAAATGCACAGCCAGCCCTTTGGGACCCTCATCTAGGAGTTAAGTTATTGGCAGAGGGGATGGACTRAGCARGAGTCTCAAGGCAGAAAAATAARYTGGCTCAGCACAGCACTGCCCCAGCTCTGCAGGACACTCTCTTCCAATCACAACTGTCCTGYTACAACAGTCAGAAGGTTTGAGAAACAACATGGTTATGCCTGGTSCTCCACAGACCCAGGAATTCACTGCTCCAGATCCAAACCAGATCTGTATGCAGCACTACCATTTGTGTCCACAATAAGAGGTAGGGAAGAAAGCTTATTTCATTTTTCCATTGGATCTAAGTTATAAAGTTCTGATGATATCTATCAGTGAACTGGGAAAAGTGTAGGCGAACTGAACTAACTGTAACCAATTTTATTAATGAATTTTAGAACAACTCTTTTGCTGACCACTTAAGGTGTTGGCAAACATTAATATATACCAGTTCAACAGTTACAGAAGATAATCCTTGGAATGGTTTGMTTTGGAAGAGACCTTTAAAGATTCYCYAGTCCAATGTCCTGCTATTTGGGGCACTKTCCACTAGACCAGATTACTCAGARCCTCATCCAGCATGACCTCAAACACTTCCAGCAACAGGGCATCCACAGATTCTCTGGGCAACCTGTTGCAGTGTCTSATCACCCTCAACATAAAAAATTTCTCCCTTATGTCCAAACTAAATCTACTCACTTTCAGTGTAAAACCATTGCCCCTTATTCTTCCTCTACAGGCCCCAGTAAAAAAGTCTGTATCTGTTCTCTGGWCTCACTCCAACAAGTCTTTCTTGTACAGGGGATTCCAAAACTGTATGGAGTATACCCAGGTGGGATCTCAAAAGATCTCTCTCAATCTGCTGGCCACACTGGTCAGCTGGATGTAGTTGGCTTTCTGGGCTGCAAGCACACATTCCTGSCTCATTTTTGGGTTGTCATCCACCAGTTTCCCCAGCAGTCTTCTCCTCAAGGCTGCTCTCACTGCGTTTTGTCCCCCATCCATACTGACATTGGGGATTGCCCCAACCTAGGTGCAGGGCCTCGTACTTGGCACTGTTGACATTTAAGAAGTTCAAACATTCAACAGTAGTCGTTTACTTGAAAAGTAAATGCGTTCAAGAATTGAAGCAGTTTGATTTCTCCGAGGTTCCTTTGTGATACCTAAGTAATTGATGGGAAGATTATAATAAGAAAGGGGGAAATGTGCTGTGCTGTGAGCTGATAGCAATCCATTCTTGCAGTAGTGTAATAATTTAATTGATCTGATGATGAAAGAAGTGGTAGTGAATAAAGTGACGTTGCTGGAAAGACAAGTTGARGCAATCAAGGAATTCTGGGAAGATTCAGGAAGTCAGAATAAGATGGGGGAAACAGCTTTAAACTGAAAGAAAGTAGGTTTAGACTAGATATAAGAAAGAAATTGCTGAGTAGTTTGCACAACTATCCCTGAGTCTTCAAGGCCAGACTGGAGGATGTCTGAGTAAAAGGTGTTTCACCTGGTCGAGTGGAAGGTGTTCCTTCCCTACCCCATGGTAGGGGTGTTGAAACCAGCAGATCTTTAAAATCCCAAACATTTTTTAATGATTCTATGGATTCAAAAATTCTACAACAGACAGAGGGGCTAGCATCTCTTGGACTCCTCTAAGCAGTAATTACCATGCTTAATTACAGCAAAAAAAGCAAGACTTAAATAAACTAATCATAGAATTGTTTCACTTTTATAAAACCATTAAGATCATCCTGTCCAACTGTTAACCTAACACTATCCAGTCCACCACTAAACTGTGTCTCAAGGTACCACTTCTGCACAGCATTCAAAAACCTGCAGGGACGGTGACTCAGTCACTTCCCTGGGTAGCCTGTGTTCTGAAAACTCCTTCCGTGAAGAATTTTTTCCTTATATTCAATATTAATCTCCCCTGGTGCAAATTAAGGCTATTTTGTCTCATCCTGTCACTTGTTACTTGGAAGAAGAGGCTGACCCCCACCTCACTACAGCCTCCATTCAAAGAGATGTAGAGTGCAATTCGGAAGACAACCCCTGAGCCTCCTTTCCTCCAGCCTAGGCAGCCCCAGCTTCCTCAGCTGGTCCTCACAGGATTTGTCCTCCAGACCCTTTACCTGCTCTGTTCCCCTTCTCTGGACATGCTCAGTGTGCTTCCTGTAGGGAGTAAGGGGCCCAAAACCGAACACAGGATTCAAGGTGTGGCCTGTGGCCTCCACAGTGTCAAGCACAGGGGACAATCCCTCTCCTGGCCCTGTCATCCCTGTTTGTGATATAGGCCAGAATGTCACTGGCTTTGGCCACCTGGACACATGCTGGCTCATAAAGAAGAGATGGTTTCACTCTGATTTTCTTAGTTATACCCGTCCCTATGCAGAAGTACCTGTCAGTGGTATACAGCGAATTTTAAGCTGGACAGATGAAACTGACTAATTATAGGCTTTCTAAACATACCAGAACCATCATTCCTCCCAATTCTCAGACCAAGAGAGCTTGTACATAACTGAATTTCCCTTGAGGAAAATAATGAAAACAGCTGTATATATCGACAACAAGCAGGTAGGTGAGACAGTTCAGTTAGATGAAATGTTTTGCATATAAATAAGAATGAAGATAAGTTTCTACCCCAGTTTTCAAATAATTTAATTGGGGGGGAGGGGTGKGGGAAGGTTTATTCTGATAACAGAAGAATTACATTTCTATCTCTGCCAAGGCTGAGAAGTAATAGGGTTAAATTTCAGCAAGGTTTTAGATTATGCATTTAGGTAAAATTTAACTCAGAACAGTTACACATCAGCAATCTGCTCCTCTGTGTCAAGCATTATCATTCTTGTCATATGTTTGTCAGCATGTCCTTAAATAATCCTACATTGAAGAAGAAGGATGTAATTTGACAGCATACTGTAGCCTCATTTTCTAATAAATAAGTCACAATCAGTAATTAGTTTCATTTTGAATTTTATTGAATCTACCCTTTAATTGTTACTTTAAGATGAAATCTCAGCAGTAGTTTGCTGAAGAGAAGGAATTTTCTTATTCTTAAGAGAAAACTTTTCTGAGCAAGTGGTTACACTGYAAGTATTTTTTATTCTGAAGTCCAAATGTGAGGGTGTGAGGCAGCAAGGGAAGAATGCATTGAAGCCCTCGCTTTTCCATTAAAGGAACRGGGAGAGAGAAATTCCTGCTTAAATAAAGGTAGGTTTGCGCTACAACCGTGGTATAGGATTTGGAATACAACTTCTGTCTTTTGTGCTAATCTTCCTAGGACTTCTACCCTTGTTGTTGGGGTTTTGGATGATCTAACGTTGACGTCTAGTGGTAGGAAGGTAGATTGCAGAGAGGAGTCTTGCCCTGCTCGCACACGCACACATCTTATCAAGGCACAGAAATGTCATCCTAAAATTCAAACCAGGTATCAAAAACGTAAGATTTGCGGAGATAAGGGGAATAACATAAAAATAACTGCATAGTCAGACAAGAAACTAAATGCCTCCTCTTTTACAAATCAAATATTTAAGTCTGAAGCATTCTTGCTTTCAGAGTTTCTCTTTACAGTGCAATATAAACAGCATGGATGAAGAGACTGGGGATAAAGTACTGTTGGTAAACATTATAACTAGACTGAGGTTTGTCTTTGTCTTCAGATCTTAATTCCTATGTTTATTTTGGAGTAATAGAAAAGATTATTCAAACAAAAGTTAAAGGGTTTTATTATTTTATGTCTACAACCACTGGCCTTTTTTAAGGCCATGCACAACTGAATTTTTATTTAGCTGCTTCTGTGGGCACACTTTAGTGACTGCTGGTTACTACTTCGTGTTTAAGTCTGTGTGATTCACTCATGTTAATGCCTTCATCTTGTTTCTGTATTGA
The DNA here is from genome assembly GCA_902810485.1 of Alauda arvensis. NCBI lineage: Eukaryota > Metazoa > Chordata > Aves > Passeriformes > Alaudidae > Alauda > Alauda arvensis. The sequence continues at coordinate 29,731 of CADDXX010000719.1, read as the reverse complement.
GTGTATTACCTTTGCAGTTATTTCACTGACCTTGATCAGTATCAAGTCCTCATTTGTGCCAACTTGCCAAGATATTCTTGGAGTACAAGTGCCAACTATGGGAATTATTGAACGTCCTTCTTATTTAGAAAATATTCTATTTAGGTAGGAAGGCCTGCCAAATGATTCAGGATACAATTGTGAAAGTAATTGCCAAATGATTCAGGATACAATTGTGAAAGTAATTGCTGTAGCTTTCCTTCTATGGTACTTTAAGCTTTCACATTCAATGAGTGTTGGATGTATGTGTTTCCATTCCTTTTACTCTCCAAAGCTAACACAGTAACTTGAATGGCATTTCAAAACATTATTTTAGAAGATTTACATTACATGAAAAAAGGTTTCCAAAAAGTCAGTTATAAAAGTAGCCTGAATAACTTTCCTTAAGAAATGTTACTGATGCTTTACCAAAAAGATTAGGTATCCTAWTACATAATACAGGATTCTATTCTGCAAGACATGTATCAGCTGACACCAGGGGAGCTTCAGGAACAGGCTGCCCRTGGATGTGGTGGGTGGAGTCACCATCCCTGGAGGTGTTCCAAGAAACAACTATGTGGCATGATCTAGGTGACAAGGTGATGATCAATCAGAGGCTGAATTTCATGATCTTGGAGGTCTTTTCTAAGCTAAATGATTCTATATTGAATCCTACTATCAGAAATGTAAAATGTTATATCAATTTATTAGCTATACAAAAACCACGTTTCCTTCTTGGCCAAAGAGAATTTACTATTTACTCTTGTGTTTTAGAAAACTTGATTTCTCTCATGGTCACTGAAAAACTATGACAGTCTAGCAAGCWATTAATATATGCTGATAATTTCAGTAGGCTTTTGGAAAAAATTACTTTAACCTGTAAGGTTTACCTTTGAAAAAAGCATAYTCTACACATTTCARAAAGCRATGTTGCAAACAGCTTTTRTTCCACTTACATATGAARGAMAAAAACCTAACAGGGGACATATGTATTTATGGTAATTTGACATTTAAATATAACATTAGCTTGTTTTAAGACAGTCCACATTTTTCTTCCATAATCCATAGCTTTTAGCTGTTCAAAGCCACAAATTGTACATTGGACTATGATTTAGACAAGAAGTCAAAGCTTTCAAAGACTTAATTGTGGAACTGTATGAGGTTCAGAATCCAGATAAGAAGATAACCTTTCCCACTTGTGCCTCAGACACAAAATACTCATTTTGTCTTTGCTGTTGCCMAGGCCATTAAATCTGAGGAAGTCTGACCTGTTTTAAAGAAAAACATGGTTGTTGCCACAAAGTGTGGCTTGCTCATAACAAAACCTGTGTTGACTTTAAAAAAGGCATCTTTTTTACAGAAATGGAACGGGGATTTATATTTACTGAAGAAATATGGATTAAAAGAAGTTTAAAGAATTAGTTTTAAAGGTCACTTTTTAAATTGTGCATTTAAAATACTGTGTTCATCTTTCCCATCTGATTTTTGCCTGCGAGTTACTTTTTTGACAGCCATAAGAATCAGGTTGGTATTTTCTTAAGATATTTTAAACTACTATTGTTATTTGGATTTTATTTTGATTTACAATCATAGCTTATAAAATTTGAAACAGTATTGCCTTAAAAATAAGAAAAGGGTTTTTTAGGGTGCTAGACACTTTTATATTCTTGTTCTGAGCATTGTAGTTGAAAACCTAGGGTAAGTCTACTACCTTTTATAGAAGTAGACTCTGTAGACTTGATACAAGTCTTTGGATGTTCTAATTACAAAACATTAATTATTGGTGACTCTTGCATATCACTACCTTTTTGTTCAAAGGCTTTATAAATAACTCTTTTCTCAAAGAACAAGGAACTTAACAAATGTTGCCAGCATTCACTGCCATGGGAGCTGAAGGATTACCCACAGGTACCYATGATCAACTAGGCCATAAATTCCTCCAAGTCACTAACATAACTTGCTTTTTGCATTTTGCATTTCCCCTGCCATTAAGCTTCATGGGTAGTTTTCCTTGGCTTAGAGAGCAGTAAAGGTCAATCTTTAGAAGATTTCCAGCCATTTTCCTACCTCCTACTCCTCCTGCACAACTACAAACCCCTCCACTAAAGATGGCAACACCACTAATTGCACAGCCAGTTCTCCTTCACTGGGTCAACAATTCTCAAATAATAGGTCACAACAAAGACATGAGAGCAATTTTGAAAGCTGTTCTTACCATGCAGAACTCGCAGAGGTTACTGGTACTTGATCAGCTTGCCCAGCAACACTGGTGAGTACAGCATGTTAGCAGAACAGTCTCACAATAGCGGTAACTAACCTCAATAGATGTGCTGAGGCTCTCCTATACTTAAGTACATGAAAACACCATTTTTCTAAGGGAAAATAATACAGCAATAGTTTTTACTATCAGCATAAAATAGCAACTTCTTTGCAGCACAGAAAAAAAAATGAAGTTCTACTGCCTTTTCAGTTTGAGTCTTGCTTTTGTGTATGCCGCCAGGTGAGAGCTCTCACCATTCAGTCCTGGGAAAAGCACACCTTGACCTTTCCCTTCTCATAAAAGATGTTTGCAGTTTCACATACTGAACAAAACMTATCCCTTTTTTCCCAGCAGTACAGAAAAAGTACTGTTTCCAGAAGAAAACGGTCTGTAGCATTTGACTCATCTGCTTTTTCTTTAGTGTTGGAAAAGCAGGAGAAGCCCCTTCTTAACAATGCTTTAATGTTTTGAAGGAAGTGAAGGACACTGACCTATAACACTGAGTCCATAGTGAATGGGAGTTCTCTATGCTGAAGAACACCCTGGGAGGAGGTACAGGACACAGAGCCACTTGCTGAATGAGAGGCAGCCAAGGGGAGGTGACAGAAAGCACAGAATGCAACAGCCTATCTGTGTGAGTATCATCCATGTTCCCAAGGTGCTATCTGAACCCTCCTTTAGAAATACTGATGTCATGCTGAGTCTTCAAACCTACTGTCCAAAATAACCCATTGTTGCTCAGAGAATAATTCAAAAGCATTTCTTGTCATGAGATCTACAGATAATGGAGTTTTACTTTAAAAATTCCAGTCACATGAAAAGACATAAACAAAATACTTTTCTAGGGTAGCAGATTTATTAGAAAAAAGCATATTAAATGCCCAAATGCCTGGACTGCTTGATCCAGTTTTGAGCCCCCTGGAATTTACAGCAAAATATGTTTAAACTTTTAGAGGTTTTCTCTGAGAGTCAAGATTTGCTGTTTATGTGACTAGGACATTTACACCATGAATGTGGGAGCCTGGCTTTGCTGGATGCTGGATTTTGCAGATGGTGAGACTGTTACCATTGCAGGACCCAGCACAACATTGCCTTATTGTCACACTTCACAACCAACAATCAAAAGCATACATGAAGGCACTTACCAAGACAAACCTCTGCACACAGTTCTTAATCTGCTTGATGCAACAAGGAATGAATATGCAYAAAGATGATAACACTTGGAGACATCCAGCAACAAGAGAATTCAATTTTTTCCCTTTTTGCCTATTAGGGTCCTATCTCATCATGCCTGTTCTGGCAGACACATGTTTCAACATGACAAGTTGAAAAAAAAAAAGCAAGATATTATTTTACTTCTTGTTGAAGCAGACTTAAAACAAATTTACTTTTCCCTTTAGATATTACAAGAATACTTACAATTCTTCTTCCAGATTTGCCACGAACACAATCAAATCCAAATTATAAAATCTTGTGTACGTGGGCAGAAAATTCCCACATCCACAGGTAAGAATAATTTTGTAAAATGCTAAAGATAACAAATAGCTAATGGCATACATACAGAATCTTTCTGATGAGAAAAAAAAAAATCATAAGAATTGGGTAATTCTAAGCACAAGTGAACGTGTAGTAACGAATGCATTGAGAGCACCCCTGAATAGGACTTGGGGGTGCTGGTGGATGAGAAGATGGAGATGATCCAGCCATGTGCACTGGCAGCCCAGACAGCCAGATATGTCCTGGRCTGCAACCAAAGCAGTGTGGCCAGGAGTGGGGGGAGGGGATTCTGCCCCTCTCTTCCAATTTCATGAGACTGAACCTGGAGGGCTGTGACAGCTCTGTGGCTCTTACTAGAAGACATGGAACTGCTGGAGATAGTCCAGAGGAAGGCCAGGAAGATGGTCTGAGAACTGGAGCAGCTCTTTTATGAAGACAGAGTTCAGAAGATTAAGCCTGGAAAGGGAACATTCTGGGCAGATGATGTAACAGCCTTGTGTCCCTAAAGGGGGCCTACAAGAAAGCCAGGGAGGAACTTCTGACAAGAGCATGTAGTGACTTGGAAGAACAGGATGGACAATGAGGGAACGGCTTCAGACTATGAGAGTAGGTTTAAATTAAGATATCAGGAAGAAGTTCTTTCCTGTGAAGATGGTGAATCACTGCAATAGGTTGCCCTGGGAAGTTGTGTATGCCCCATCCCTGAAGCTGTTCAAGGCCAGGCTGGATGGGACTCTGAGCAACCTGTTCTAGTGGAAAGTGTCCCTGCCCATAACAGGGGGACTGGAACTAGGTCATCTCTAAGGTCCCTTTCAAACTAAACCATTCCATGATTCTATCATCTGGCAACATCATTATGTCTTTTTCAATACAGCAACAGAAGAAAAAAAAACAACAAAAAAAAAAGTAACAGCCAAAAAAACCCACATTCCCCCAAAAAATTTAAAAAGGAACTTATACCTATTAATCCAGTTACTAAAAACTTGTCTTAAAACAATAAACCAAAGGTTAATCCTAAAATCTGTAATTCTGTTTTCATGAACACATGGTTCAACAGAAGTTTGACCATGTGTTTTCAGAGACAGGATTTGACCTGACCTATGAAGTTCTGAGTAATGGTATTATCTGTTAATTAAAGCAGTTCATAAAGAAAGCAAGCAATAATCACATTTCAGTCAAATAAAATTCAGTTTCGCTTTATTCAAGATTAAGAAGGGGGGGTGGGGAATGGGTAGGTTGGGGTGGAAACCAAGAGAGCCATGCCATGAAAGCCATGCAGCTGAACAAAAAGGAAATGCAACAATCAGACTTACTAATGTTTCAGCAATTTCTTAGAGGTAATTGTAACCCTTAGCAAACTGAGAACCCAAATTACATTTCTCAAATGTATTAWGTTTACATAACAGTCATATAGAAGAGGAGCAGTTCTTCAGCATTTCAGTAAAGGCCAAGATACAATTTTAAATGCCACAGTGGGCAGAACTATATGCCTACATTTCAATTTTTATCGAGATCCCCTTTTCTAGTTGCATATACACTTTCAATAAAAACCAACATACCCATTCAGCCTTCTTGTTGAAAAAAAAMCAAACACATATTGCAATAAGAAATGAGGCACAGCAAAGTAAACATCTCATACAACCTCCAGTAGTCCAGAAAATTACACAATGGCACAAGTCTAATACCTTTCTCTTTACCCTGGGGTGATATATAGTTAAAGGAGACAAGTGGTGTTCGCCAAGAAATGGCAAAATTCTTTCATGACTATGTGGAGAAATTTTTATATTAAAAAAAAAAAATCAAAGTCAAAACACACAAATTACAGACTAGAAAAGGGACCTATAGAAAATCATATTTTCATTACAAGTGGAAACCAAGGGACATGGAAGAGAAGTCCAACATTGACTTCTGGACATTTCAGACCCCATCTTAAGGCTTTAGTTAGAAGACCAAAGTATTTTATAGTCTGTAAGAAAAATGCCATTCTGGGGGAATTGTTATGTTYTCCAAAACATGAGCTGCTTAACCACAAATATGATGCACATTTAAAATAAATCATTCAACATTAAAAGTTAAATTGCTTAAATATTACCAAAGAGCCAGCTGAGATTTGAGAATCAGAGTTTGTTGGCAAAATAAATGTAAGAATTAATTAAAGTAGAGGCTCTGTGGCTAGAAAATATTTAGAATAAGGTAAATGGAAAAACTACACACAAATGGGAATGTGCAAAGTACACACAAAATTATTGTGAGTGAAATTTGCAGCAGGTACTCTGTAAATGCTGGGGAAGCAGAGGAGACCACACACTTATCAAGAACATTATGAGGCTAGTAAATGAATTATCATGCCARAGACAGAAACAACAGATGAAAAACAAGCTACAGATAAAGAACAGTACTTAGTGCACCTAAAACCACTATTTATCTAAGGCAAAGTATGGAAGTTTGGCATGATATAACCTGAGTTAATACTCCTGGTATGTACTTGGTGTACAAAATGACTGGTATAACACCATCAATGTTATAATTTCAAATCCCCTTAAAATATTTTGATTCCATTTACAATTTATGGGGAAAATTGCAAGATTACCTGTATTTTGTAACCTGCTAAATGATTACTCAACACCAATGGCAAGACTTACAGTAAATCAAATATCTGCAATTATGGGTTACATGCTTTTTTTTTTAGATTTACAGTAACGGAACAATTTGGATACTTCAAGCATCACCAGCAATGTTAGAATTCTATTCTGTAGCTACAAATATTCCAAACTACTGTTTGGAAATCGTGTTTTGGCAGTAGGTGCTTTTGATATGTACAAGATATTTTGAAGACTTTGATATGAGAATTTATGCAAACCTTCATATAACACTGTATTGTTTCATATACTTTTTGTATCAACTGCAATAAGCAGCCATTCAACACTATTATGACTACTAAATCTAAGAAATAAACAGAAGTGCAGACATTCAAGCTAATAAAATGCTGCTGTCTGGGTATGAAACAAAAGTTTCACTGGGTAAGAAAAGTTAATAAAAGCAACTGTGACATATCATATTTATTATTTAATATACGTTTGAATTCACTAGTCACTTGCGTAGCACACAACATTGTGTAATTCAAGGCATTTATATTTGGTATGCACCAGTGCACTTATAACCCCATAAACTCCTTCTTAAGTTGCAAGACTGTTACTAACTTCTATTTAAATAATAGGCTTTTATTAATATTTTTAGTGCAGACTTAATTCTCCCCAACACGCATTTTTGTAAACTGTTAAATTTTCTGTAATAACTGATAGAAGTGCTGCAACATTTCCTTGAGTAGGATATAAAAAAGTTTACACTAAAAGCGATACTGTACTGTAAATTAATTGTGACCTGGTCCATTCATTTACAAAAAGCCCTAGTATTGTCAACTAAGCAGCCACTTGTGACCTAAATTCAAATTCTCTGATCAGTAGCCTCCTTCCTGTATTTTGAGTTGCAACACTAGTGATTAAGTTAAGATTTCCTTTGACAAAGAAATTTGTATTTCAACACAGCCTCAAGTCACATTAAAACCAAAACATAAAGTACTGATTTTCACAATCAAATCAAAACTGCAAGATTTGCTCCAAATAGTATCATAAGAATTATTCCAGAGTTCAATTTCAGTATCAAAGTTTAAGACAAACTCACTTTATACTGCTTATATAAAAAATGAAATCTGAAATTCTTACATTAAAAAAATCAAGCAAACCAAGACAAAACTTGGCAGATATTTTTTTATCATTACATAATTTTTTTAAGCTTACATCATCTACTTTTCTGATATAGACTGYTGTGACGGTAATAAATAATTGGATAAATCTTTCGTCCCTCCTGTTTTTGCTTTTGTTGATGATATTCAAACAGTTCTGCTTGTGAAACAGGAATTAAAAGGTAGTTGTTCAGTGTTCTTCATATCTTGGTGCTTCTCCATTCATTACAATTTTGGCTGATTCTCTCGTACTTCTTCTAGTTTAGAAAGGATCCACTGTGTAAAAAAAAAAAAGAAAGTAAAAATTAAAACCTTTGTGTGGTATAAAACAGATAAAGCAGCTCAAAACTAGACTGATTTTTGTCCCTGCCACTACTACCTGCTCTTTTCCTAACCAAGTTTTAAGACAGTGTTAAAAATTCTTCTGCAGAGTGTAAACCCCTGGCTTTCTAACATGGAAATGGAGCCATTTAAGCACCAATATTCAACATTTGATACAATGTCTAATTAAACTTGTTTCCTGATCTGTACTTCAAGGAATAAGATTTGAAAAAAAAACAAAGACGACAGCATTTAACCCCCATCCTGGCTGTGCTTTTGTTTACAGCCCTAGACAAATCACAGATGACAACAGAGAAGCAAGGATAGCAACAGACAGAAGACAGTAATAGGTTGCAGAAGTGTGATAGGTTATTTATATTATAGGTTATATATAACTATATCTTGGGGTTTTTTTAAGGAATTTCATACTGGAATGTTGACAGTACATAGAAGGGAAATTAGTTTCCCAAGAATATTAAAGGGAAAAAAAAAAAAAAAAAGGAGAGTTGGGGGAAAGGGCAGTGAGATGGAAATCTAGAGTAGGACATGAAGTTATATCAAGGGTCTGCCATAAAAGGTGTGCATACCACTTTGAAGAAAGATGAGGGGATTATTACAAATCAGAACCTGTCACTGTATCAGGTTCTACCCCCTCATATGAACATTTGCGTTAGTTTTGTGAGGTTTCTGGGCYTCTCTAGGAAGATGCACACCCCAATATTTTTGTGAAAGGTGTACTCAATTTTTTCACCTTTCTTTTCCTTACTTTAGACTTCTGGTATGTATAATATGAAGTATTAATTTCACTTTTGGATTGTTCCTGATTTAGCTGAGGCATGGAAGGGATTCACATTAGAGAGACTCATGGGYCTCAGCACTGCCAAACCTTGTTCCATCACAGCCAAAAAGAAAAAAAACAGAAAACCTCAGTACCTCCAAAGATTACAGGYAAGTCAAATTCAGCATAGGGCCCTTACTTTTTGAGGTAAGAGTTAACTGCTACCACTTACCTGTAACTAGAAAATACCCTTAGAAAGACAAAAACAACCTAAACTGATGAGAAGATGCAAAAGCAACTTAAACTACTGAGAGAATGCAACTTTTGCAAGCTGTCTCAAACCATTGTCCCAGGGAACCACACCCCATTGAAATAYATACAAGACTCATTAATTCTTTGTGAAAATTACTAGCTACACTAGTTAAAGAAGGCAGAACTTTGACAAGTAGCCACCTTATAGTTCTGGTAGTATAGTTATAGTACAGAGTATAGTTCCTGCTATCTGTTGTAGTCAAAACTAGTGATGTCAAAATGAAGATGTTATACAGGAAATGTGTGTAACAATAGCAGCAATATCATATATCAAATAAACTGCTGGTATATTTTAAAATGATTTTCTTCATTCTTCAAAAACACCTGTATTTTGAAGAACTGAGCAGTAACACCCCACCCCTGCCCACCACCTGGAACAAAATTATGAGTAATTTACAAATACATTTGTTCTATTAAAATATACTATTTTAATTCGTATTCTATATTGCTTAGTTTTTGTTAGCATTACTGTTTAATCAATCTTTTGTCAGACTCCTGTAATTTAGAAGATTTATGTAGAGAAAAGTTTGGTGTTGGAATTAAGTATTTTTGAAATTCAGTACTAAGATTATTGCTATTTCCATGTCTGTAATGGGTATGTGAAAACAMTGGATTTTAAATATAGAGATTTCAGTTCAAGAGTATTTCTGTTATACTTTTTAGGTCAAATTTACCACTATAATTTTAATTGTTTTTTGACTTTACCTTAGCATCCTCTGGACTTCTAAAATTAATAATTTTTCCAAATTCTTTGGCATGGAAGACAGACTTCACTCGTTCCTTAAAAAACAAAACAAAACCAAAACCAAAAGAATAATTCAAACTGAAGTTATCTCAGGCTTTAAGACTACAATGCTACTTTCTATCAAGGCAGCTATAATGGTTGAAACAGCCACATGTACCAAGAACAGTCACCTRAGCATGTTTGCATCACATGCACATACCCTGAGAGACCATTTTCTGCATGAAAGCACAGTAGAGTGAACACTCTAGCAGTAACAGATGCTCCTTTTTACCATGGAGTCCCTGGATAAGGGTCTATAAATGTGTGTAGGAATGGAAGGCAGATAATGTACATGTAGTAATAAAATCCATTACTTCCCAAGGTCTTAATTTGCAATTCTCCTTCAAGTCATTACTTGAGCGGACATTCCACCAATACTGACTTGCAAGTAGTGGACTTCGGTAGTGAAAACAGCAACTTAGGCTTCAGAATGAAAAACCTAAGGAGTTATTTGCAAAACATCGTTTTCAACCACAGATTTCAATAAAGAGCATACTGCAGACATGTTAATGGATTCTGAAATGACTGCTGTGTAGGGGTAAAGATGGATATGTTATTCAGCACTGCCTGAAATGACAGAAACGCTAAGAATTATTTCATCCTGTAAAAGTTCACTTGCAGTCAGAAATCCAATTTGGAGGATTCCAAACCAATATGGCTCTGCCTTTCATGCTCTCTGCAACAGAAACAAATAATCTGAGTGAAAAACTGAATGATGTTGTGCACTGTCAAGACTGTCCTKATAACCAATATGTGGAATTACACACCTAAAGCTTATTATGAACACGAACAAAACACTGGCAGACATAGTTTGTTCACTTTATAGTTTGTTCAAACTTTTAAGTTCAATAAAGTTCAGTTAACATACCAATAATAATTTAAGGGTTATTTTTAAGAAACTGCCTCTGTAAATAGTCATTGGTGGTCATCTTTCTCCTTATATGTCCTTTGCCAATTTACCAGGGAAAAGAATTTCAAGGAATTTTTTTTTTTTTGAAAAATTGCAACTAAATTCTTCAATTTGTATTGAGAGGGAAAAATATACTATGGTCATTTTAGAAGACAATAAAACCTTATTATATGGCCCAGAGAGCATAGTAAAAAACTGCAGTCTTCTGAGCCTTTTGTTGTATCCGCATTTTCCAGACTATGAATATACCATGAACTGGTGCATACAAACAAAAAATTCCTACAGCTGAAGAAATAATCTCATCATGCAAGACCAAATCACCATGCTGCTTAGAACAGTCAGATACTAGTTATCTGAGGAATTCACCCATGCCAAGTTTCAACTCCTTTCTCTGATCGCATCTCAAATACAAAGGAGATCAACAATTCAGAGGAGAGTGAGCAGAAACTCACAGTTCAATTTCATAAGCAGTAACACAAAGAGACAACAAAAAACAGTGAGAGTAATGTACCTTGGCCTCAATGCGCAGTCTTCGGCCATCCACGATGAACGGTTCTTTGGTAAATTCATCGTAAGTGTATTGCCACTCACATGTCAGCTGCCCAAACGCCCCTTTGGTCACAAATAACACACCACTAGGCACCAGAAAATAAAAGTAGAGTTAAAAATTGATGTAAAAATACTTACAAGTTTTCATGTTAGCCTCGCTCTAGTGAGTTCATTTCTCATTGCAAAATAGGTTTCATCTCATGATCTCTAACTCACGGTCTTTCCGAAGGAGTGAATTTTGAAACCCCCTCTAACATTTAAAATACTGATTCATAGCAAAACTGTAACACTACTTCAAGCTGTATTTGAGAAGGATGCCACATACTCCACTGTAGACACTGACTGTCCTGTGTTATCCTTTCTTTCCTTTAATATACCACCACCAGTGAATCCCACAGTTCAGGTGATTTYAGCCTAACCCAGTTTATAACAAATCCTCCTCAGCTAAAGAAATCTTAAAATCAGTATTTCTTTCCCTTCTAAAATAGGAGATAAATAACAATGAACACTCTCCTGCTGAACAATGACATTGATGAATATTATACAAGCACATTAGGCACATCTTCCCCATTATTTTGCCCACATATACGGTGACAGTTTAGTTACTGATCAGCAATCATCAAGGCATGCAGATTTTGGTGAMTGTTTTAAGTAGATATTATTTGGAGTCAAGACTGTTTACCTTTTTGTTACCATTAATAGATCTGTACTGTTGACCATAGCATGTGCAATATATCTGAGTTTTGCAAATCTTCCATTTTCAATTTTCTAAAAGAGATAAAAGTTTTATAGCTTTGAATATGCTAGTTATGTACTCATTTTGTGCTTAACAGGTATTTATRCTCTGAAAATACAAACTGTAACAAAGCACAAACTTTTAAATAAAAGGCTACTTTCATAAAGTCAGAATACAACTAACATCTGTAAAAGCTAATGTTAATAACTACTTGGTTGCTGTTAATACACCTAAGCAAATAAAAATCAATCCTAACCAAAAGTGACAAGGAACAATATAATTTCTCTAAAACTTTCAGGACCCAGTTTTCTACATACTTTTGGTACACAGTGAACTTCTGCTAATATATTTCTGAGACAACAAACTTCTGCTAATATATTTCTGAGACAAAAAAAGATAAAGATTCCTTTCCTACTTTATCTCATGACCTCCAAAACACTGACTAATTAACTCTGAGAATAAAACTACACTTAACTGTATATAAGCACCATTATCATGTAGGCAGTGGGACTTACAATAATGTACTTGAGAAAATACTTAGCATTCCTCTATATTCTTTTGTTTCCCTGTGAACTTTACCATTTCCTACAATTAACGTGTAGCAGAATACTTTTAATGAACAATGTATTTTAAATATTGATGACAACAGATTAGTAACTTTTCAAAAACAGAAGCCCTGTACCTCTCACATGACTTGGCAATCATCAGATTTCTGACTTTCTAACAGTGAGTGATTAAACTAGTAGTTACATTAATATTGCTGCATCTTGGCTGGAAATAGCAACACAACTTCATGCATGCTTCCCAGATGTTACAACTTGGAAGCAATACCAGATTAAAACAAACTAGTATGATTCAATGAAGTTTTAACAATACAACATATAGCTTCAGATATGTATGCCAACATCTTCAAAATATCTAGATTAGTTCTTAAAACAGTTAAACAAAGCCATTTAATTTGTGTTCCCCAACACAGTAAAATAATGAAGAYATTTAATTAGTGTAAAAATCTTTAAATGTGATAATTCCACTTGCCCAAACAGACTTTTAAAAAATTCAGTACTTAATTATCACACAAGCAGCAACCTTAAGCAAAAGCTATTTAAACACATACCAAACGCCACAAAAAGTACATCATTCTACTACGATTCCCAAACATGATTTGTGGAGTACAAAAACATGGTTGGCATGCGGCATACACTGAGCTAACTAGTCCTCATTGTTAGCTAAGAGTCAAAAATCATAAACTCAAGTTACCTATGTTTATAGTTTTGTAGACAACAGGAGTTAATTGGGAAATAATACACAMCAAAATGCTGCACAGGCTATTTACAAAGAGAACACTTGCCAATGCTAAGCAGTAACTACTTTTACATTTTCTGCCTTTGGATTTTTCTTCCTTTCATTTACAATCTTTATCCATTTTAGCATTAGACATATGCCTATTCATTAGGAAATATATCACAGAGGGAAACTGCTGACAATTCTTAKAACAAGCTCACGACTGCACTTTTCTACCAAAGTGCCTTACACAACACAAACAAAAAACAATTTATCATCATAACAGCACAAAGGATCACTCAATACAGATGCATAAACAGCTCTTACACAATATCTGTATTTCAAATTAAAAACATTTTAATAACCCAATTAAGTATAGGCAATCCTATTTTTAAAAAGACACTCCAGAAGCTGTAAAGCATGAAGTAACATAAGAAGAGATCCCCTTCTTTGCAAATTTTAACCTGTAGAACAATTACTTAGATGTCACTGCAATAATCTAACAGCAAATGTCATCAGTTATGCACATATATATGCAAATATACTCAATGTCTTAAAAGTGGTATCTCTGCACCTGGAGAGATTCCTAATCACACCATACCCTCTTAATGTAATGAGAAGCAAGCAGAGAGGCTTTTGACAAAGTTAGAGACAACGCAGAGCAAAATTAAGTTGTGGATGCAAAAATTAAAATCTATGATCTTCCTGGTAATAGTCCTTAAAAAACACTAGTGGAATGTATGATAAGTCAGAATGTTTGATATCCTTCTTGAACTCATCTCAGATGAAACAGCATGTAAAAAAATACTGTAAAGGCTCTTACTACTTAAAAAGTAGTTATAAATCTGCTATTTTCTCTTGATGTTCAGATAACTTTCATCTGGACTACCAGCGTATTTCCCTATGAATTGTTCAAATGCGTGAATTCTGAAGRCAATCCACTATTGTTGCTAGAAACTCCAATCCTGAATGCATCTTTCAGCTCAAATTATAGGGTAACTTTCTCAAAACCTGTAGAATTGCTAATTTCAGCAGGCTAACCTGCTACAATTACCTACTCCGTCTATCCCACAAAAACATTTAATAGTTCTAAGCAGTTCCCAGGTGACTTGTTAGATGTACCTTGAAAAAAGGGAGAAAACTAAAATATAATACATTCCTTTTTCGCCATGCAAAATTCTCTCATCATTTATGAATAATAACCACTGATAATCCTTTATTATCTACTTCCTCATTTCAGTCATACTAACGTGCAATGTCATACAAAATGCAAAGCAACATGCAATGTCCATGATGTGTTAGCATCTGTATTCAAGACTTCATTTAGCCATGCTGAACAGTAACTCTGAAATCAACCTGGTTTTCTAAAATTCAATGGGAATTTGTGGTCATGGTTAACATTTAAACCTAAGGCCACAGTATGCAAGAAAATAAAATTTAGGACAACAGCTTTCTTTCAGAACGCAAAACTCCTACTTTACAGCAAAAATATAGATTGCCTATTCTGACTGGCAGAATTATTTTAATAAATTTTTGATTTGAACACACAGGAGAATTTGTTTGAGCAGCTGAAATGGCAAAACCATACTGATCTACACTTTTGTCATGATGACCACATCTAGATGTTCCATTTCCTGCCAATACAATCAAAATGCTTGGATTCATACCATTTGAAGCATGATTACAGCATCAGCAAGGAAATAAAATATTGTTTTTAAGCTTCAGTCACAATCAAATTAAAATTAAACTGAGTAATGCAAGGTGTCATGTTCCTCTGGAAAAGTTTCAGCCAGCTTTCCATAAACGTCTTCTATTCGGGACTGGGCAATGGCTATGTAATAGTATCCAAATGTTGCATATTCAAGTGGTAAGAATCCTGCTTTTTCCTTTAACCCAGACCGATAAGGTTTTCCAAAGCAGGACGGATCAAGACATCTGAGGTTCACTAAAGGGACCAGCAAACTAGATGGCATGCATGAATATCTGGTAAGAGTCCAGACAAAGTCAAATAAAAGTGGCGTAATTTTGAACTGCATAAAGAATATAACTTTACAAAGTAAAACCTCAGTTTTAGGGTACTTCATGATATGAATGCTTATGTTTTGATTTAAACCCAAGCTCAAGAAAGAAAACGGATTAGCATGACATACTTTTCCGACTCCTCAGGTGTTCCTCCTGGTAGATCAAAGTGTGAATACTAAGGAACAAGGGCCTGCTAAAATCACTTCAACATCCTACCGCCTATGAAGCTCATGACAAAAAGAATCACTAAACCAAAAGCTTAATATCTCCAATATCACAGGATATGGTACTGAAGCACAGATTTGAAGGACTGTCTTCTCCAAACCAACATTGTGTAGCAGCCTTATACAACACAGTGTAAGTATCCTCACAATTTCACACCTTATAAAAGCAAATGAAAAATAATAATTTTAAAAATTTGCATATGTTTTGAGRTTGGGTAGACACTGACACACAGAACCACTGACTACATGGTGCAACTGCTAATRACTTAGCTTCAAAAGCACAAAACCAGTCTTTCAGATTTATTCTTTGGCAGGATGAAGATCTCACAGATCTATTGCTTCTGGAAATGACTAATAACAATCCCTGTATAAACAGTCTATTAAATTATCCCTGAAACTGTATAAAGTATCCCCTAGCACTGACCTATGTCTATAGAGCATCTTGAGAAAACCAGACCACCAGAGAAGCCTGAACAAAAGGGATGTACTGGATAACATCAAAGGTAAAGAGCACAGCCAGTTATTACTCACCACAGCAAAGAGGAAGCTATACGAGTCACTAAAAGAGTAAAACTGAACTCTTGGGGAAAGCTGCATTGTCAATTTGTCAACAGCACAAAATTGAGCAATCTGAGACAAAAGGAGGGCACTTAGACCTGGGGTTTTCAGGGACAGTACTGGACTTCAAATTCAATTCAGCAGTTAAAAAGGGATCGGATGGGGGAATTATAAAACTGAAAGTTAAACTGTTAAAATATTTTAAATTGAAGGAAAAAAATTTGAAAACATGGTCTCTCTTTTTTGCTACTTTACTTTAAATGCCTAAAGAAAATAATCTCTAAAAGTTTTTGTTTTAGTTCTGGGTGGGGGCGTGTTCCATCCTGAAAGAACATCAGTTTCTGCCATTAGTTTCCACAGTTTTTTATCCCATGACCTAAAGAGAAATTAAGTACTAATATCCCAGATGATAAAACTTTTTGGTTTAAAATCCCCATACCACACATCCAATTTATTTCTTTTTCCATGATCAGAAAAAGACTCAAGAGAGAAACAAGTAAAATATTTATACAAAATTACTRTATTTTCTATTAACACAAAAACTTCAAAAACAGAAAAACAGAACTATACTCCACCAAAGAGATAAAATATTCTAGGATATATAATCATATTTGCCAACTACAGCTGGCAAATTTTGTTAGTTTTTTTGTTGTTAGCATTCTAAAACCTTTTAATCTAGCAAGTAAAGAATAAAGTTTTTTTCAGTTATACTGCAGTGTAACTTGAATTAGCAATAYCTGACCCAGAAATACTATCATTCATGCTTAATTTTACCTCCATGTTCTGYATGAACTTGCAGGATTTTAAGTTTAAAAAAATTTTTAAACTAGGTCAGGTTTTGGTCAAAAAATGTTGATATTTCTGAAGCTCTTGTAGAATGAAGTATGTTTTTCTCATAAAATTCACAGGCATTTTCTAGTAAGAATAGTCATTATAAAAGAAAAACAATATTATAGGATAAAAAATAAATTGCAGTAAAACAGCACAAAGGAAAAAGATAATGTTAAGTAACATTATTCCAAATTTTCAAAACCCAGTAAAGTTAATTGTCACAGTAACCTTCCCATTTTGTTGTATCTAACAATTTCCTCAACTTTTTGACATCATGCGCCTTTTTTTAGAAGTGAAGAGCAAAATGATTTCCRATGTTCTTCAAAGAAATATGGGAGATCCATTTGTATCTAAAACACTCAAAATCCTTCCCAAAATGTTTCAGGCAGTAACACACTGCAATACAGCATTTCATCTCTTTCTGCAAAGCATCCTTTTGATGTGACAGTATTACAAAATGAATCACAACACAGACCTGTAGCGATCATAATCATGAACAATTTCAGCTACAACCATCTCCCAAATTAGTTTGTTCCCCTTTGTCTCTGTGACATTAAAGGCAAAAGGTAATTGCCCAAGAGATCACCCTATACAGCAGTTTTTGAATGCATAGTGCCAGAATAAGCAATCTTAACAATTTTAATGGTCTTCCCCCAGAATTTTGATAAATGGAAGCCAATAGACAATGRAAGACATACCATCACCTCGTTAAATGCAAACATTTCAGAAGTTCTTATTGTTTTAGAGCAATGCTGACTGTTCAGATGGTGGCAGAAGAATTAATTCTCATTTTAATACTTACTGGTACAGAATTATCTATTACCAGCTATCTTTTAAGTGCAACACAAAAATCTGAATTTACTAACAAACCACAAAAAAAGAATGAGAAAACTGTGCAAGCATTTCAGTGGATATAGAAGAAATATTTAAGAAACCAGTAACTTGTAAAGGTATTTGGTAGAATTTATAATATCAAATTGTAGTCAATCAGTGTTGACACTTTTCCCTCACCACCCACGTCTAGATAAATAAAAAACGAAATACTTTTGCACATTATGTATGTTTTATTACACAGTGYCTCTAAGAACTAGTGGTATTATTTTACATCTGTCTGTGGTTTTCACATGGAGTTTAGCTCTGGGGTAGATTTTTTACTTTTTTTTGTTGCTATGACAATAAAAATACTGATTCACAAAACAATTTACARTCAAAATAAAAAAACAAAATAAACTGTTATTTCACATGTTTAAGGATACTAAAGGATACACGAAGTATTAAAAATATGGTAAAGCAAATGATAAATGAAAAATTAAAAGTTTGTGATAACAATTCTTGAAAAATGTATTTTATCTATTAAATACCTTTATAAGCCATTTAAGTGGTCTTATGCTATCTAGTTTCAGGAAACATGAGWAACAATATTGGAACAGAACAGATGAATCCATTTTAGATATACTTTAGACAWGTTTATTGTTAAGAAGAAAAGCAGACAAAATACTTTTGAAATAGTAATTGAATAARAACAGTCAAACAGCATTTTAACACCAATAAGGACTGTACAAATAGTAAAGTTTTACYAAACACATTTAAAGCAATAGTAAATAAACCCTGTTAAATATTTATATAAATGCAAAAACATTAAACACAGCTGATAAAAATACATCAGGAAATRAACTCTAAGTCAAGATATTACTCATTTCATCATATTTAATACTATTTTACCTAATGTCYGTTTTTTTCTGTAAAACTATCTTTATTATATTATTTGCATGTTTAYCTAGCACTCATCATCATACAGTTTATTATCCCCACATTTTTTTCACAGTTTAAAAAGTAAGAATTGAGTATCGTAGAACCCCGATTTCTCAGCGGGAATTATAGCAGCAACATTTAAAACTTATAGGTCAAAAGAATGTAACAAAGGCCATGTATATYTGTTACAATCCACAATATCCTAACTTTCATCATCATCACTACTACTGTGAGCCATAGTCCACTCTTTGTAGGCCTGCCTTTTCTGAAAGCATGGTAAGGGAAGAAGAAAGCAGAAGTGTTAGTTTAAAAGTATGAGTTTGCCTGGCAAGTTTGTTAATTAAAGCAAAATAAARCCACAGAAAAGAAAGAAATTCTGAAGTTATATCCTAAGTTTAGGGCAAAGTATAAGCACATTAAATAACCTGTATCCTACTTCCTTTGATCAGCATACAATCACTGAATCACCAAAAGAAGTTTTATTCCAACCTAATATCCTGTAATCTGAAAAGCTGCATTGAAAAGCTACAACACAGTCATCATACCTGTATGCAAAGAAGCATTGCAAAAGGGGAGAGGAGTCTTTTTATCCATAGGAAAATATTATTCCATTAAAACTCCTTCAAAKAGTGTACATGCATTACACTAAGTCTCATGCAAAAACAAAGTAACAGCTCTAGAACMGCAAACATTAAGACCTAAAAACWTTAACTTAAGGGTTAAATTAAGACACTGAATATCCTAYTGCAGAACTTAATGTCTGGAGTGAAAAGAAATGCAAATGTCTACAGGGAGGTCTATCTACTCTGCTTGGAGCTTGGAAAACATTTCTTCAAGAGGACTTATGCCTTAGAATCATCAACAGCAAAAACTAACATGAAGCTAACAATTCTTCAGTTTTAGCTACTTTCAAATGGTAGCTCCCACCACAAAATATCAAAGGCAGTATACAAGGCCATGCCTCAGTGGTTTTTTAAGTTGGATAATGGAAGATACTGTACTCAGCCATACAATACAGAAAAATTAGAATTACATGTTACATGGCAGATTTTTGTAAAGGTTTCTCAAAAAAAAAACACAAAATACAAGAATGTACAAATTTTAGAAGCAAAAGCAATGTAAAKTCAGCTCATTAGAGCTGACTGTTTGCTGGCATGTGTTTTAGCAATATATTTTAAAACAGATAAGGAGATGTTTTMARATTTATTTTCTTAACAAAAAGAGGRTAAAGATTAGTAGCAAATTTATGCTGTCCATCAGYAGTAGCTTCTAACTACCAGAGGGGTAGAGAGTATTTAAGGCAATCGTGCTTTATAACACCAGTTAGAAATTGGAGAGCACAGGATAAAGCTGCCTCATTACAAGAAAGGCACAATTATACTATTTATTATCAAAGTACTTTCAGAGTCTGCTGAACTACACCACTAGGGAATGGAACAATGAACATAGCTCAGGTGCCCCCAACAGATCAATCCTGTTCTACCAGAAAATGAATGACAAACTAACAAAATGTAGGAGAAACAGAAACAAGAGTGGAACTCAACATGGAACAAACAGCTGTGGCAATAATCAAAATTAGTCAGAAAATGCTCTCCCAAAGGCTACTTCATTCTTACTTACTCTTCCAGAAAGGTTATTCTGGTATGACATTTTCATGGCACACTGTGAATCCTTCCATATGTATTTTTTAAATTGTTTAAATTTATGCAATCACTAATTACTACTTTATTTGTTATGGTTGAACATTTCTAGAAACAAGTTTTATTTCTAACGAAAGGGAAAAACAAACTCAGTAAGCTGTGTGTGTCACAACTGAAATAATTTCCCTTTCTGAGGGGAATTTTCTGAGTCAAATTTGCTTAAATGGCAGATGAATAATTAAAAAGTAAGTGTTGTTCAGCACTTCCTGTGAACACTATTCCACTTCAGAACTGTTCACGTTCTTTCAACAGCTTCAGTATGACATGTATACAACCATTTCTTAGCATCTTTAAAACGCTGTTTTACATAAAATTGAGACTTAAAAGTCACTGTTTAAGCTATGTACTATAAAATTACTGAAAATCAATGTCTAGTTATCAACACTTTTCACAAAAAAAAAAATTTATAGGCATAAAACTTTTCACTTGCACATATAAACATTTTTCTTTTTTCAGAATGCTGTGTGCATAAACTTTTATAGTATACTGATTTACTTTATGGTGTCTTCCTCAAAAACACAGCAGCAAAATCCCCAGTGTGGTTACATGCCCAAGAAATTAAATAAACTTCTTGACAACTGAGTTACTAGAAAAGAAGTGAATGGGAATTCGAGAAGTGGGAATTTCTAAAGTATTTATTTCTATGTAAGATGAGTTTAAATGTTTGTCAAAATTTATCTTTCATTTTCTTCACCTGTAACATTTGACTTCCAGTTCCATCTCTTAATCTGTAAGGTCTAATAACTCCATCTTCACCAAAGAAGCGAGGTGGGCGCAGGCTTACCACGTCTTCTGATGAATCTGCAACCCTGAAGAAGCAGAAAATTAAAGATACATGTCAATATCTCCATTCAACTATACTATTTAGCTAAGGAAATAAAGTATTTTCTATACAAATTAAATTCAAGTACTCGTACGACAACTTTTGYTGTCTATACATACAGAAAGTTTTGCACGTATATATTGCATATATATATATATATGTATGCAGTTTTGCACAGTAAAAGACATTACATGAAACAGCAATAGACTCAGAAATCTGAGAATCACTATTATCAACTTAAAAGGCAAAGAGCAGCACACGCCTGCAAATACCTAATTAGTGTCTTACTACTGTACTTCAAAACTTCAAAAGTGAAGACAACTGTACCATATAGACCTTCCACTCTGATACTTTTCTTGCATTCCTCTGCTAAAAAACTTAAATGGGAAAACAAAAGAGATTGGCATTCTTATGGTAGCAGAAGTGATCCAATGCACTAAGAACAGAGCCACTGAACAATTTAAAGTTACYAAGTGCCTCTTTAAAACACTGTCACCTCCTTCACTGCACATAACAGTGTGAGATATTCTTCAGCAATGAATGTATTAAAGTGCAACTATCACAGTATTTAAATGTAGTCTTAACATAGTTCTGAGACTGGCATACTCTAGGAGTCTTGGAACTCATCTCATGAAGTAGTAATAATATATAAATTAACTTTGAACGCACGGGAGAAATCCCTTTTTTCCAGCTTATTTGGGGTAAAAGTTAAAAATCATCAACTGAAGAAAGTCTGATCACTGAAATACTTTAACTAGTTTTTTCAGTAATGCTAGAAATGCCTGAGATTTCTGTCTGTGTTTTTTAGATTATATCAAGTGTGTATTTTGTTAAAGAACTACCTATTTATTAAGTAAATAACACARAAATGATACAAAGACACAAGGCACTACTAGTACTGCTATTGTCTTTTTCATGCCATATGATATTTTGTACACTTATTTTACTTACTTTTTAATACCCTGAAATGTGCTGCTTGCCATATCTATGATTCCACCAGTAGGCCTAGCTACTGCTCCCACTAAGCCTTTTCCAACACCTTTGAAAAAACCAGCTGCTCCTTCTTCCTGAGCTCCTAAAAGCATTAAAAGCAGTAAATCATTATAAACCACAGAGTTTCTATTAAAATCTTAATGAGTTTTATTACCGTTTAATTAGAACTACATCATCTCCACACAAAATTCATGCAAACAACATTTAAGCTATAAATCAGCATGAATAAAAAACCTTGACAAATAGTTTTATAACTCAGATTTAAAACATCTCATAAAATATCAAGAATTTACCATTGTGTGAACAGTTAATGCATCAAGACCAAACTTACCTCTTATTGGTTTTGTAACTATTCCTGTTATGCCACTGACAAAACCCTACCAAGACAAACAAAACAGACATTAGAAATATGCTTCCATATAGTATTTTTCATTTTTAACCTTTTTCTTTCTACTTCATTTGTGAATAGCCTCAAAGTACATGTGTTGAGAGTATTCTTGAATTCACAATAAGCTAACAAAATTACAGGCACTGCTTCACAGTTTTTACCTTCTTTTCTACCCTCTTGCATTTCTCTATAAAACTATCACTCAATTGTAGCTATATATCTGCAAAACCAAAATTAAAATTAAGAAACAAACAAAAAACTAACTAAAAAAAACTGAAAGCCAACAACTCTCTGTTAAATACAACAATCGCCTGGTACTCTAGCCTACATAAAATTAATTAATTTTTGTTTTCCTCCTTACAGAAACTAGTCCTTTTCCACCACGAGTGATACCCTCTCTCAGACCAGTGGGTTGTTTATTCATGGCTTCTCTCCTTTTTTGCTGGTAATCCTCATCCATAGTTATTGCAGCTACTCCTTTTGCCATGGCACCTGTGATTCTGGAGGCAGCTCCTGCTAATCCACCTATTGGAATACAAACCAAATTAAAATTCCAATGCAATTTACATTCACCTCCATTGTTCAGTGTTAGGCAAACTACCATGTGTGAAACTTACCAACAGCTCCCCCTACCAGTGCTTTAAATCCTAGTGCCATTCCTTCTATAAATTCCTCAGGACCCTGGATGGCTCCCTATTAGAAAAAAAAGGATACATTCATGAGGAGCCTTGAATAGTATGCATCATGTATTTTCAAATCTTATATTTTTATTGGTATTTATTTGTAACAAAGAGGACAACAGGAATACACTGAGTGATAAAGTGCGAAAGCATTCACAAAAGCTGACAGAAAGACAATTTTAGAATACTAATTAATTCCCTGAAGTCTGCTTATTTTAAGGAGAAAATAAAGATTTACTTTAACGTATGAACTATAAGAAATGGCCTTTTGGCAGTTAAGTTAAATGGATTTCTCTGTGCTTTTTAATCTCATTAGAGTTTTCCAGGCATTTTCACTTGACGCTTTCAATTCTAAATCTAAATTTAAAACCAAGAAAGGTATCAATGTAGATTTTCAGTACAATGTATATCTATCTACTCATAAAAGGGCAGCAGAGAATTTTACCTGGTATGGTTCATAGAAGAAAGCTTCTACTCCTTCAGACAAGCCTCTTATGAATCCAAATGGATTACCCAACACATCAAGGCCAAGAATAAGAATGTACATCTGTTTAATAGCCTAAAATGAAAATAGTTATAAATGAAAGTATTTCCTAAACTACACAAAAACAAAGGCAAACAGTGTAGTATCTCAGATTAAAACAGGGAAAAAACATGAGTTCAAAATAAAAACCTCAAAACTGTGCAGAAAAGTAGAAGCAGTTGTACTAAAAAGGTGAGAAAATCCATGAGTAAAACATATTATGTCAGCCAAGAAACAACAGTACTTAAAAGCATTTCAGTAGCCTCTTATTATTAATGATGGATTGATAGAAGAGGACTAATTCTTTTATGCAAAAGTATTTTTGTTGGATTCTCTCTACTGGATGACAGGACTTTCAACAGCAGACAAAAGCCAAAAAGGAATCATACAGTACTAATGTCCAAGAAAATGCATTAGTATTTTAATGCCAAACATGTTTTATCAGAGCTCCATTGTTTGCTTCCCCTATCTATTCCAGAAAGCTGTTTTGTTATCTATGCCACTTGGCAAGGCAATAAAATTCTATTAATGAGTAATTTGTTCATATGCCTTTATTTAACCTTTGTACATAGATATAAGGATGAAAGTAATTTTATTTAGTTTAATAGAGCCAAAGTGCACAGTAGCACTTTAAAAATACTAATTTATTGGAATATTGACATTTTCTTATTCTCACCTGCTTTGAGTAATGCCTTATAACTGCTGATTGGAGCTGCTGTGAAGTATAGAATTCGTACCTGAGCTCAAAGAATGCCAACCTAAAAAAAGAGAAGAGAAAAAAGTAAATCCTTACTATGCAGAGCAAAATAAAACTTAACATATGTAACACTGGTATAATCTTTGTGAGTGATTTTTACATTCATATTTTTAACCTACTTAAAGACAATGTCTTGTACATCTGTAAGGGTGGCCCCTATACTCTTCAGCAGGAGATTCAAGGACTGAATTGGTATCAATTCATTCTTTCTTTCATCTTTGTTGCTATCTTCTCCACCTGTACTGAGTGAAAAGCTCAAGTGTAACTGAAGGACAAAAACAAGATTGGGAAATAAAATGGTTAGCTGTTAGATGTAAGATATTTCTATCTTAATAATCTTTAAGATTATTTAAAAATTGAGTTACGACATTTCTAGTCTGACTGAAACCAGTCTGACTTTGTAACAGAATTCACAAATACACAAAATAGGCCAAAAAAAATCCCATTGACATTTAAAGCCAGAGTGAAGARTTTAAAATACCTTAAGCAAACAAGAACTTCAAACTACTTACTTGTATTTTCAGAGAAGGTCTCTGGATTCTTTTAGCTATAATTTAGATTATTAACTCATTTTTAAAACATTTTTGTTTCTCTAAGTTATACCCAAACTCAAAGCAGACAGAAAGTGACGGCAGAGCATAGTGTTTAAGCAAAAATGTAACATAAAAGTTTGAAATTACTAACACAAGTTTTGCAGATGCCTAATAACTACTGGAAAATGCATACAGGGAAAATTCTACCAGTGCACACCTGAAATAACCAAAGCATTTGTTTCAAAGAAATCAGAACAGAACAACATTCAGGGAAATTCCTTAAATGGCTTTTGTGGCACAAAATGGTACAAAGTTATCCAGCAATTTTCAAAATCAGATTAAAGGAAGTTATGCCTGTTTCTGACTCTCTGAAGACAATGTCATGCAACATTCATTATGTTATAGCACAGCTTAACTACAGCTCATTTCAGTGATACACAGCTCACCTTGCAGAACGATTGTCACTCAATTCATAACCACTAATCTTTTACTAAAACCTCAAGCCCATTTATTCCATCCTATTTCCTCCCTGCAATTGTTTTTGTCCAATATAATTTCTAACATCTCACTGCAAAGAGGTGAAACTCAAATCAGTCTTTGATCTACTTCTGAAGATAGATGGAAGACTCTCTTGCTGTTACAGAGCCTATAAAGTCCTATCACAGTTGTAATAATGTCAGCTACACACTAATCTCCTACCCCGGCTGTGTATGTTTTTCAGAAATTACACCATTCTCCAGTCCATAATACACTGTGTACATGCAAACCAGAGCATTTTGCAAGGAACTCTTAAATAATAAAATGAAAAAAAACTTACTCATAAAGAAAGTCATAGGAATGCAATAGTAAGTCAGTGGTAACAACAAAAATACTTTCCTGGCAGCTTTTTTTCAGTCATTTATCTTTATTTCCAGTGCCTACTATCCTGCACATGACAAAAAATTTTCAGAGAGCAAACTCCATCTGTAACATGAAAAAGGAGTACCTTAATTGGAGAGATATGGAAATATTCATACACGCTGATTTGTGATGTGTCCATTGATGACACGCTCATTAGTTCTTCTTGAAGAGACTCAACATCCTTTTTGAAGAGTTGTAGCTGTAAATGCATTTGAAAAAGATATTTCTTGAAAATTCGGAGTATATAAAACTACTAGTGGTTTGTCATGGATACAATACATTTGCTAATACTTCTTATACTCTCCTATGTACAAACTCCTCTCATTGGCGCTGAGGTCTAAAGCCTTCTTTGCATAGCATGCAAGATGAGCATAAAGGAAGAAGTCTACTCTGTCTCAGACAACAGTAATTAAAAACCTCATAGCTTCATATTATTCCCAGATACACAAAAATTAACCATTGATATGGAGACAGAAAAAAATTCTTAAGTTTTTTAAAACACAAGTTAAATAGTTACAAATTTGAAATCTATTTATCTTCAAACAACAAAAGGTTTCTACCTCTTGGTCACTTGGTACATCACTCTGTGAAAAGAATTCACCAACTGCATACAGGAAGCCAAGATCCAATCTAAGATCCATCTCCTGAATCAGAACCTTAAAATACCTATGCATGAAAAAAAAAATCATTACTAAGGTGTTCTACAAAAATGTGTAACACTTAAAGCTTAGTATGGGTTTTTTGAACCAATTACACAACTTCAGGTAATGGTTTTGGTGGGGTTTTTTGGTGTGAGTTTTTGTTTTGGGAGGTTGTTTTCTCTGTGTGTTTGTATTTTGTTGTTGGTTTTCTTTTTTTATTTGTTTTGTATTTTTTTTGAGGGATTCATCATTGCTGGTAGAAAGAAGGCTTCCCACTTAGGTGTAAAATAAACACATTCCAAGTTACCAGAATGATTTTAAACACATAGCAGCATTTAACACTGTAGATAGCACCACCATACATAGATTTTTTTTCTAAATAAAGATGACTAAAAATATACATTAAAAAGACATCTAAAAATCCTTGCTTTACTCTTCAGTTATGCAGATAATAAATTATCTGTTAAAATGCTCTGAGTTTCCAAGACTGAGTTTGTGTTAGAATTATCTTTCATTGTGTTTGCCTCTATAATAATTTAAATTTTAAAGTTTGATTAAACATATCCAGTAGCAACAGAGATGGAACATGTCAAAATACTTACTTAATATGAGATATTTGTGAGTGTCCWGCAGTTCTCATGACAATACTGACATCAGTAAATGGTTTTGGTGCTATGAAGTTGTCAAATAAAAAGAGATCAGCACAGATTGTTATATGACATATATAACTTCCTAAGTTTTTAATGAAAATGTCATATACATTCAGGGTTTTCTCAATCCTGTAAAGCAGGATTATGTAATGGATATGAGTGGTAAACAACTAAGACAGGGAAAAGAGCAGGAACAGAAAGTAATAGGAAGACAAGGATGAAATTTTAAGTGAAAATGCACCATTTTCATTTAAAAGCAAATTAATATTGATATATTAGATGACTAATTTCCTTAGTCATGGAATAAGATTTTCGAACGGCTGATACAAAAATGTAAACTAAACAAACAAAAAAGAATTCTGCAGATTCATGCACTGTAGCTTAAAACCAATCACATTTAGAATGAACAACTGACATCTAGTAGCTTCTGAACAAAACTGCAAGCAGCATTCTTTGTCTCAATCCAGAATCCCTTTTGATATCACTTAGGCTTTCCACATGATTTTGGTGTGAAAAAATTAATGAATGACTCCAATTCATCACGCAGTATAGTGACATTGAGTTCTATGCTCCAAGCAATGGAGAAAGCTACTGAAAAACCATACAAAATATAATTTGTCATCTGGAGAGCTTATAAATGGTGCCTCACTTAGCTTTGAGCTTTTTAAGGCACATTTCTTTTCTTACTGTGCAAGTAGCACAAAAACAGTGCAACAGATTCACTTGATCAAAAATTAAGAAGACTTCTTTTTTGAACTGACAAGTCTTCTCATACTTTAGTCAGCATTAAATTTGAGTGGCTGTCTGAACTGAAAACCTCCTTTTAAGCTTATATAACTTTCATGTTATATGTTCCCCAAAATCAATTAAGTAATGTGCCAAAAATATGCTATTAAAATGTATAATAATGACAAATAAGAGAGATTTTCTTTTTTTCTGTTTATTGTTAACTGTTGAAATGATTTTCTGTATATCTTCTTTGTAGAGGTAACAGCTGCCTTACTTCTACCATTACTATTTTGTATTCAGAAGGCTCATGCAGACTGACTTTTACCTGATAGAAGTGATAAATCTGATAGAATGGTTMATTTCAATACAAGCAAGTTATCTTGTTTTAAAAGGAAGGATTATGTTAAACTAGAACAAACCTGAATCCAAGGTGATGGACTTTGGAGGTTTAATAGGATAGAACACAAAGGGGAATATGGCTCCAGGAATCTGGTTTTGTATCTAGTAGGGTAAGGACAGGACAAGGTGCAGCACATTAGCTTTTCAACAGTGAAATATTTTAAAATCAGGACAAACTCTAGATATATGATCATTACCTGAGGCTTTCCACCAATCCAAAAGCAGAAAAAAACCACTACTGTATTTAAAATTTATCCATTTTCAAAATCTAATAATCCAGTTCTAATAATTTTAAAAACCTTCTTTAAACTTGTAGTAATAAATGGTCCACAAAAGTTTTGCAAATCATTTGTTTTTAAAATCTTAAGCACAGCAAGAAATTTCATCTTTTTGCCTTTTATACAGAAATGCTCCAAGAAAAAACAAGGAAGATGAACGCCAAATATTTTTTTCAGAACAGTCATAGCTGTCTTCCTTTGTTCCAAGAAGCACTTAAGAAAAATTTTCAAAGATTGAAAAGCACTGATGTAAAAGATTACAATTAAATCAAAAAGAAGAGAAATCCAAACAATTCTAGAAATTAACCCAAGTTTCCATAGAAGTTGTTCTTTTAGAATAAATAACAACTACTTTTTGACATCACTCACTTGTATCCTGTAAATTTGAATTCTGAAAGACTTCTGATGTGCAGAGGAACTGTACTCCACTTTTAAAGCTGGCAGGTAATTTCTTCTGATAGGAATCTCATTTGGCTGCTGAATCTTCATGTTCAATCCATTAGGAGTTAAACATACCTACAGTATTATTAAAGAACATTTAGTATGCTGAGTGTTTTAAAATCCTGCTCTATACAATAGACTTTAAAATTTACATTGGTCACCAATATTGTAAAGCAGTAAAAGTTCTGCAGCTTTTAAGTTAGATGTCATAATTTTCCTTTATTTAAAGCCAACAAATTTTGCCATAAATTTCAATAGAAATAAAACTACCAAGTAGTGTATTTATTTGGGGTTACTATCATTTAACACATAGCTCTTTAGAGGAAAAACTCAACAGGGTAATGGACTATGACTGAGATAAAAATTGGATCATTTATCTATCAAATGTTTATTTTCCTACAGGACATTTCTAAGGAGTGTCTAGAATTTATCCATTGACAAGCACCTAGCATTTGGAGCATAACATTCCAGAATGATTTCTGAAATTTCATTTTCAATTTTATGTGGTTGAATGACAGCTAAATCATTCCTCAACAAGCTGTTTTAAAAAKACAGRATTTCAGGCTAAAACAAGCAAACCAACCCCAAAGTAACATATCTAGTGGTACAATATATGAACCAAATGCAAAACTTCCTTACTGTGGTTTCATGCATATTTAGTACTACAACCTCCAAAAATGTTACACATCAATTTCAAAGTCAGGCACTAACAGCAAAAAGT
>CADDXX010000718.1:312093-354969 GCA_902810485.1 Alauda arvensis | reverse complement strand
ATGCTTCTATGTTTTGGAAAGTAGTAAAAACATTTGCTCTTTCCTCATATACTTGCTTTTGGCTACTGCAGGGGAGAGAACCCTTTGTTAGACCTTTGATCTGATCCGGCATAGTTGGTTTTGAGTTCTTGTGGCTGAATTAGTGTAATTTGGGGTTTGGGGTTTTGCCAGTTAAATGATACTAGAAAAACGAAGCCTTAGATTTTTCAGAGTTTGTTCTGAGGACTGTAAACTAGGAGATGATGTCAAGAAAAAAGTTGAGGTTCCCTCTAACTTTCTGTGACTGTCAAGTGACAGCTTTTCTTGCTTTCAATTTGCTTGAGTGCTAAGAGATGGTGTGCTGTATGTCTTAACTGTGCCAAGGTTCTCATACATTGCGGAGCCATCCACTTTCTTTTTTGAGAGTTGAGAATTTATTTTCTCTCCCTTTGCCCTTTTCTTTTCTTGGGAATATGGGGTTTTCCCGCTGTTGAAACAGTGATGCAGATGTTGCACACAACATTGCAACAAGCTGTACTGTCTGTTAAGTGACAGCCCTAAGTCTTAAGCAAGGCTCAAGAAGTACGAAAACTAGGAGAAAGTGCAGAGTGCCAAAAGCTTTTGACCAGATCTGTGCTACTAAGTTTCATTAGTGTAGCTGTGCTGGCTGGAAGTATGGAAAAAAACCTTCCACCTGAGCTGACATCGGTGTTCTGGTGCAGCTGAGCCAAATAAAACTGCAGCTACACCTCCTTCAATGACATAATCTAGGCTGACAGGAAGGAAAAAAAAATTAAAAATAATCGTTTTTGTTTTGCTGGCATGAGCTGTGTCCCCACAAGGGGGCCCTGCCAGGAGGGTAAGGCTGAGGCACTGCCTCAGTGAGCTGAGAGGAGGCACACCATGGGACTGGGGGGTGAAGGAGCACAGGCAGTGGGAGCAATAGCTGTGTGACAGTCACATTCAGCAATAGCCATCTGCTTTAGGGGGTCCTGCTTTTCCAGCTCACAGCCCAACATCAAATTTGGCTAATTTACAGCAGTAGTGGAAGTACTCTGTAAGGAGTGAAGCAGGGATATAGGTGAGGCCGAAATGCCTCTCCAGGTTGCAGGACCTGGTGTTGCTTGTGGTTTATTATTGAAGGAGGTGATGATGGTAGCACCTAACACTAGTAACAATGGTATTTACTTGCCAAACTCTTTTAGCTATTTCATGTATTTTGTGTTGGAAAGAGAGTGCAACAATTAGTGATTGCTGCATAAACACAAAGATGAGGCAGTTACAGCTGTTCTGTAATCCTTACTAGCTTCCAAAAGACTAGAATGTGCATTCCTATAGCTCTGGTGTAGAAAGTCTTTATTTATAATGCAGAAGGAAAAAAAGTGTGCCCTTGATAAATAATTATATAGTTGCATCTGAGAATTACTTTAAGTTATTAACAGAGGAAAATAATTAGTATTGTAAATATTGTAACATGGTTGTCTAAATAAATGCTGGTATTAGTAATAACCATTGCATTAATTAGTGAGTATTTTATAACTGAAGCTGTAAATGCTTCTGTAGGTCACTCAGCATCCCTGTGCAGGCTGCACAGTTAACCAAAATGACTCTGCTTTTTGTTTTGTCTGCTTAATTGGGACAGGAGAGCAGAATTACTTTTCAGCACAGTTCCTTGATTTCATGTGTAAATTAGCTCTTTGGAATCCTGAACTGAAAGCTTTTCAGAATGGCATGAGCCTTTTCTTTTGCAGCAAACTTCGGCAGTGTTAGGTTTTGGTCTGCACCTTTGATTCTTGGTTTTGGTTAACTGGGGTCTGTTGTGGAGTGGTTTGGGTTGGCTTCTGAAATGTGAAATGAGAGACACCTATGTAAGGATCAAAAGAATTTTTGTTTCTGGCTTCCCTAAACCATGTGAAGCTGAGAACAGCAAGTCATTCTTTGCCAAATTAGCAGGCTTCATTATTTACACTAGGTGTATCTTCACCCTGTTTACTAAGACAAAATTCAAAAATATCAGTAGCCTTTTACGGTTCCAGTTTTTTAAGTGCTGATGGCAATGACATCACAGTCACTTGGAACTGTATATTTCTGGTAAATCCGAGTTGCATTTTTGTGAGTTAGTCTTTGTGGTAGCTCTATGATTAAGAATAGCTGGATTGTTTATTTCTGTTGAGCAGGTTTAATTCTGTGTGTTGCATTTTTTTCAGATTCAAGCAGTTGTACCATATCAAGTGAATAGGCATAAAAGACTATGATGATCATATTTAACAAACTAGAGCTGATGTTCTCCGTGCTAATTGAGGAAAGGCATTCCAAAAAAACCAGTTGCTCTTTTGATTGTTTATTTCTTTTCCAAGCCAAGGTTTTCCATAGAACTCTTAGTAATGATACGTTTTAAGATAATTCTGAACTGCTTTCCAAACACTTTCTTCAAGCTTTTTGCCTGAATTGTCAGGTCAGAGACAGCTTGACACATTCATTCATACCTATAAACTAGATAATCCCCCATGATGAGACAATTGTTTTATAAAAATGTTTTATGCTGCAGAGTAATTGACTGAGGGAGTTCCAAATCATCAATCTCTTTTGAAAAAGCACTAAATAATTGAAAGACATATTCCTCTTGATGATTTTGAAAATAATTAGAATATTGTCAGTAATACGGAAAATATTTTTCCCCCTTTTGCTGTGAGTATTAAATAGAAATATTATTCGCTCTAATTCTTCAGAACTGGAGGCCTATGCAGGTGTCATCAGTGCCTTACGTGCGCAGGGAGACCTTACAAAAGAGAAGAAGGATCTTCTTGGAGAACTCTCTAAAGTGCTTAGGTAACCCTGATTTTTTTAAACTAAGAACTGTGACCTGTTTTCTTTTAAGGTGTTACATGCTATTCCTTTCACTGGAGTCACAACATAATTCTGAATTTGTAGAAGTTATTTGAAACCTCCATGTTGTTCAGGTTTCATTCCTCTTCTCCTTGGAGTTTTTAATGAGGAAAACAACCATCCTTCAGTGGTAGAAGCCTTGCTGGTTTTTTTGGTGCTTTATGGGATACTGAGTGTTAAAAGGATTACAGCCAGGTCATGAATGTACAGTGGCTTGTGGTTTTGTCAAGGTAGAACTCTAGGGTCTTTGAGCCCAAGTTACCTCAAGAAGGAATGCTGCATGTCCTGTGTGAATTTTTCTGCCATATCCTTTAAACGTATTGCTCTCATTAGGAGGTTGGATTCTAGCTGCTTTTCAAGAATACCCTGTAAACAGTTATGTTCTTTTCATTCTTCAGTAATATTTTTGAGCAATAGTACGATTCATTCTCTCAGTGATAACAAGGGTTAAGTGGCAGTCTCTTAAATGTAAAGTCCTGTTCCTTTTTTTCTCTTAGATAAATTATTCATAAGTTTAATTTTAGCTGGAATTTGTAGATGAATGTTCATGTCTTCCTCTGATTAAAATATATTGCTTTATTGTTTTTTACTAGTATTTCAACAGAGCGACATCGTGCTGAAGTTCGGAGAGCAGTTAATGATGAACGACTAACAACAATTGCACACAAGTAAGTTCCACATCATTTTGTCACTGATTTCCAAAAGTACCTTTTGGGGAATCCATTATGCCTTCACTGAATGGTAGAATTTTGAAGATTGATGGTGGTTTAAAGAACCAGTAGTTAAAACACTATATGGATGAAGGAATTACTGTATCAGATCTACAGGGACCTAGAAACAGTTATTCAGTACCACTACATTTTGGATCCAAGGCCATCCCACTCACTGTACAAGTACAATGTAAGAAACAGTTTTTTGGCATGAGGACCTTCATGAGGAACTTTCTGTAAGATAGGTAGTGAACATGTTTGCTTTTGTTTGTTTGCTTTGCTTTTAGATTTATTTTAATCAGTTTAGAAAGGCTGTATTAAGAGGAAAGAGAAAACTAGGAAAGACAAAGAGGGAGAAAGTGGTGGCAGATTAGTGAAAAACAGTGTATCAGCATAGAAAGGAAAAAATGGTCAGAGTAGAAAAAGCTGCAGCAAGCTGATGACATCAGTGTCCGCCACTCTCTGCGATGCAGCTGCTGTGCTGGCATTAGCTGGGCTGGTTCCTCCTTGCATTTGCTTTTACAAGCTCCACATGATTTTGAGAGGTGGAGGAGCAATAGATCAAGTGATTATGTATCTTTGATAATTACTTAATAGTCTTACTGTTAAGGCTGTTAAGGACTCTTTAAACAGAGCTGCATTTTACGTGTCTATTTTTTTCTTTTTCTGTGTTACAACTGTTGACTTTTTTTGACTGTTGGAGCTTAGGTGTTGTGGGGAGGAAAGAAAGGAAATAATATGAATAGCAGGACACATGGAGTTAGCAATTGTTTGAGTCAAGTCTAGTCAAAATCAGCATACTGATTTAGTGCTGTAGAGGACTTTCAAGTTTTAATTTTCAAGTTTAAAGATTTAGAAGTACGCAGTTCACCAAACAAAACCCACAAACTTCCCTACACCACTATAAAGAAATGAGGGGGGAATAATGAAAAGCATATAGTTGTCAAATCAGGATTCTTTTCCTGAATCAAGTTTTCCTTTTAAGTAGTACTTCTGGTCTTAGCATTTTGCAGAACATGACTAATTTGTCCTGAGGTGTTGCATTTCAATAAAATACTATAATCCAGACAAGGTGCAGTTTTGAAGTGCTGCTTCTCTTTGTTTTTCCTGTGGTGATTCCTTATGAGTGATTGTTGGTAGTATAGTATTTGACTTACATAATTCTCTTAACTCATTAGGAAAGCCTACTTTGCTAGCTTTTTGTACTCTTTATTGTTTGTTTTTAAATTTTAGTTTTACCTCTGCTTATGCAGCTCTCTTTATATAATATGCATAATGTATGATGAATGCTGAAGCATATCAAGATTTAACAATAGAGCAGACACTCTGCATTTTACAAACTACTTTGTAGTAGCTCTTGCTGCAGCTTGCTTGAAATATTTATTGTGAAAAGTTGTTTTTTAGAATATATTACTACATTAAATGGGTTGATTTGCTTAAAAACATTACAGCATTGAAAAATAATTTGCCGTTTTGGTTTTGCTGATTTGACAAATGACTCATGTAAAACAGTCAAAATATTTCTCCATCTAGATAAAAACAGTGTTTTTCTGCAACATTCTAGTGTGGGTATAAGTACTAAGGTTAAGAGTAAATTAGAGCAGAAGACTGCTTTCTGTTCAGAAAGATGCTTAGGGTGTATTTAAATAATCTCACATTCTGTCACCTTGTTTGGGACTACTTCAATAAGCATCAGAAACTCTTCTGTTCAGGTAAAACGAATTTTGCCATAGAAGCTGAGAGTTTTTCCCTGTAACATAATCCATTTCAATAGTCTTTTATGGTATCAGTTTTGTTTGTTGGTATTTTTGTAATCCAGAAGTAGTGAGTATAACAACAGTACCTGAACAGTAGCTAACCTAATGTGGGGGGTTTGAGTGTGGCATTCACACACCTCTGTCCCATGAATGCTCTGTAAAACAAAACAACAAAAGAGACAACTCTTCAATTTAAAATGGGAGGTTTTTTATGTCAGATGATAAAAATTCAAGGGCTTTCATGAAATAAAGTAAGTTGAGTATTAGTGCTCTAGTATGTATTAAACCGCCTTTTAGACTTGCACTATTGGGAAAAAAAAATGTACTTAAGTAAGATACTGAGTATTTGGAAGCTCATCAAAATACTTACAGAACATGCATTTCTGTTTAGTATGTCTGGACCAAACAGCTCTTCTGAGTGGTCCATAGAAGGTCGTCGACTGGTGCCACTGATGCCACGACTTGTTCCACAAACAGCTTTTACTGTTACTGCCAACGCTGTTGCCAATGCAGCCATTCAGCACAATGCGTCTCTTCCAGTTCCTGCAGAAACTGGAAACAAAGAAGGTGAGAGAAAGATGGGATTCTGGCAATCTGTGGGAATGTAAAAACAATGTCACAGTAGAAATTGATGTCTTAGATTTTAAGTGTGAAATATTAAAGATTTTTTTTTTGAGGCCAGGTTGGATGGGGCTTGGTGCAACCCAGTCTAGTGGAAGGTGCCCCGGCTGATGGCAGGGGGTTGGAGCTGGGTGAGCTTTAAATTTCCTTCCAACCCAAACCATTCTATGAGCCTGTGGAAAAAAATCCAAATCTTTCTTATCAAGCATTATTCACAGAAATATAAAACACCTCTTTTTTAAAACATACCTTTATGGTATCTGCAGCATTAATCTGGCTGCTTTGTGTTATTGACACTCTAGCAACTGAAATATAAAAACAACCTATTTGTCAGGAAATGACATTCACTGATTAACTTCTTCAGCTCTGTAAACTTTAAAAACTTGGACTAATGGCTAGATTTTGTAGAGTTCTGTAAGCAGTGAAAGCTGTTTCAGAATGTTTTATTTTAAGAATGCAAGTAGGTTTAGATGAAAGTCAAGAAAATACTGCTTTGGGTTTTTCCTTCAGATTAAATGTACTATGATAACAAGTAAAAAGGTTGCTTTCTGCTTTCCCTAAGCTTTTTAAATAATGGTAGTATACATTCCAGCTAGCTTGGTTCAGGATTGAATTTGTCTTCATGTCTCCATGTTCCACATGGAGAATGTGGAACACTTGCTGAAACTACTTGTTTCATCCTGTTTTTTTGAGAAATACTGTATAATTGTGCTATTACTTAAAAGCAGTGATTTAAAAAAGCTAATTAGCACAATCAGTTCTTCACTACTGAAGGAATGTTTTGGTTTTTTTTCAACTGATGTACTGCAATAACACTTTTCTATCAGTTACTAGTCTACATGTGATCACTGATTGACATTGAATTAATGCTAAAATTAAAAATAACAAATTATGAAGTAAAACAAAGATCAATTAAAAAAAAAATCTCACATTGGCAGGACAGATATTTGGGGATGGGAGGATGGGAGTTTAGATTTTTGTGTTGTCTCTGAAGACCATTAATTCCATGGCCATGCTTAGCTCTAACTGGAGAGTATTCCACAGTAACAGAAAAGCAGAGGCAAATACACAGATAATGACCCAGTAAGTCTTTGGCTTCCATTTCAGTTGTAAAAATAGTGATAGAATAATGGGATTCTGCACTTAGTTATATGGAAGGTGTCTTTTCTCCTCTTCAGTGGTGGTTTGCTATTCCTACACAAGTACCACTTCAACCCCAACATCTACCCCTGTTCCAAGTGGCAGTGTAGCAACAGTGAAGTCCCCCAGACCTGCCAGTCCAGCCTCCAATGTAGTCGTCTTGCCAAGTGGAAGTACTGTTTACGTCAAAAGTAAGTGATACTAGCAACTGATTAACAAAAGGGAAAGAAAGGAGAACGTGGCTGAAGCATAGACAGACTTAAACACTCCAACGTTGGGCAAGTCATTTAAGGCCTTTGTGCCTTCATTTAGTCTAGAGAATGAATTTATTGCTTCCCTTTTTCAGATAAATAGTGTTCAGGATAAATCCACTCACTGCAAAATGCTGCAAGGAGCACTAAAGCTACAAGGACAACAAGTGAAAAGTATTTTGAAAATTAAATATAGAAATTTCTGTATGTCAGTGAATTTCTGATCCATCTTGTTGAGAACTAATGCATAGTAGGCACTTACTTGAATTAGAAAAGGTCCCTCTTTTCCACTTTCACAGTCAACAGAGTTTTTTTTATTTTTGGATGCAGTTTGGCAAGGGTTTGTGCTTACATACTATGTCTGGTCATTTTGTGATAAACCTGGAAGTCAGTCTTAGTGAGGCTTGTGTTCCTAGGCAGCTGTGAAAACTTCATACGAATTCCTACTAGAGACCCATCTTCATGTATTTAAATCTGGAAGTCCAGGACACAGAATCTAGAAACAGTCTTTTTTCCTGAGAGTGTRTATGTGTCCCCATCTTTGTTTGGCTAATAAGTCAGCTAGTTCTAAAAGCAGATTACRTTCTYATGTATATGCCCTCATCATGGGTAGTTTTATTTTACTATTATTATGTTTCCTTCAGTTCTTATTTGATTCTATCAAAACAACAAGTAAAGATTTAATAGTGAAGTATATAAATGCTATTTTTATGCTTGCTCTGTATACGTTTAAATAATTTTTAAAATATTAATTATTATTTAATTATTAAAATTTTTATCTTTATGCTATATGTATACATCTGTTTAAGTTCTAGCTAATCAGAAATGCCACACAGTACATAAATATAATCTTACTTTTAAAAAAACATCGTTAATGGCTCTTTCAACCCATTAAGGTTTTACAGTTTTCTGATCTATGCACTAATCACTTGGCTTTAGTTTGAAGATTCAGGGGAAAATGTTCTTAACATCTTAAAATTTTAATGTAGACTTTATTGAATTATTACATGGTAATGAATATCAAGTAAGTCTAGACACATGATACAGGGATGATAATTTTTGTTGTCTGTCCCTAGATTTAATTTCTTTCCTACTTCATGTGCTTCGTTTTGTTATTACTGTTTTTATTGACTTTTTTTAAGGAATTGTCTTTCTTTCAGACTATGTTACATCAGTCACACTGATTTTTAACAAACAGGCTTAGGAGCAGATTCAGGAGATCTGAGTTACAGTCAGGACTTTGCCACTGGTCTGTGGTGTAACCTCTTCCAAGTCACAGTCTGATTGAGCCGTTAACCTTTCCATGACTCTGCTTCCTTACTTATCAAGTTTGAGTTACAGTCAAAGCTGTATTTTAACTAAATACCTTTTAACTAAATGTGGAAAACTTTGTACTGCAATTTCTAACATGAAATGATAGGAATAATATTCTTGCAAAACCCTAGTGGGGAAAACAGGAGGTGAAATGAGCTGTACTTAACACAAAATAATGCTCAGCTTGTTTAAAGTTATTTTCTTACTTTGATTGATTGGCTGATGGGTTTTTTTGTGGATGCGGACCACAAACAAAGTTTTCTGTTTCTTGGTGCCCCACCAAAATACCAGCTGTGTCCTAACATGCTAGTTGCATGTGGATTTTGGATTTAAATGGATTCTGAGATTTTTAAATTACTGCACACGTTCAATATGATTAGTGCACTCATAGTTACAAGTTTCTATAGTGCACTCACAGTAATACTTAGAAGCCTGTCCAAAAGAAACCTTGAAGTTATGTAATCAATTCTCTGCTTTATAGAGGGAGATCACCATGAGGCCTATTCAAGAGCCTAAAGTAAATTATTGATTAGAGCTTTGAAATCTGGTTTTGTAGACCCACACTTCACTTATACTGCTACAGCCAACTAAAGCTACGTTTTTGAAGTTTGCTTCTCTTTCATGGTTCAGTTTCCTGTCTCTGATAAAACTGTCAGCCTTTGGATGTGTACCTGGAAATGAGCTGCTACTCCTGCTGAGAGAGAATACCATTTTTCAGAAATGTTTCTGTGATGCTGGGCATGTTAGTTCTTGTCCATGTTAGTTCTTGCATCTTCACTTTTTGAACGCCAGAATATTTAGTAATTTTAATTATAGATTGGTCATAATTAGATCTTTTCCCTAATTAGAGATTGACTGCCAACCAAGTTTGCTTTGATTATCAGCAAGACTGCTTTTTGCTGTGATGATGTTCTTTGTCTTTAAGTTCCAGGCACATGGAACAAGATTTTCAATCATCTTTTGCATAGGCAGGATTGTATTTGTTCAGCTTCTCTCTGGTTTTCTTTTTAAATGGTTTAACATGATAAGCATAAATAAAAGAATTGCAGATGTGTCAAGGTTGGAAGAGACTTTCAAGATCATCCAGGCCAACCATCAACCTGGCACCATCATAATCACCCCTAAACTACATCCCTAAGTGTCTCATTCGGATACCTCCTGAACACTTCCAGACTGCCATTTCCAGACTGTCTCTCAACTTATTTCAATGCCTGACTACTCTTCCAGTGAAGTTTTTCTTCTGATGTCTAATTTGGACCCCTGGCACAATTTGGCACTATTTCCTCTTGTCACCTGGGAGAAGAGCCCAGTCCCCATCTGGCTACACCCTCCTGTCAGGGAGTTGGTGAGAGCAAGAATGTCTCCCCATAACCTCCTTTTCTCTAGTCTGAGCCCTCCCAGCTTCCTCAGATGCTCCTGGTGCTCCAGACCYTTCCCAGCTCTGTTCCYTTCTCTGGATRTGCTCCAGCACCTCMATGTCTCTCTTGTCAGGARGYGCCCAGAAGTGACCTCRGGAGTGGAGGTACTTAAGCAGTGCCCAGRGAATGGTCACTGCCCTGGTCCTGCTGCCACACCWGTGCTGGTACAGGCCAGGTACCATTGTCCTTGCCCACCTGGGCACACCTGGCTCATATCCAGCCAGCAATTGGCCAGCATCCCCAAGTCCCTTCCTGCTGGGCCACCCTTAAGCTGCTCTGCATGGGGTGGTTGTGATCCAGGGGCAGGACCTGGCACTTGKYCTKGTTRAACCTCAGCCCATGGATGCAGCTTGTTCTGATCCTTCTGTAGAGYCTTCCTGCCTTCAGTGCTACCGAGTAGCTCTAAGATGTTTGCAAGGTTATTAACCTGTGTCTTTCTGTAATTTATGAATTTGTTGCCTACTTTGGCAAGTTTCATTTGGATTTAAGATCCATTAATCATGCTGTTATGCTTTGCTGAGGTGAATATTGCAGATTTTATTTTCTATGTGTGCAGTGTATGACTGTGAGGAAGAAAGAACTCTTTTGAGCCTGGACTTCTGTTGTTCATGATTGTGTGTTTGATGCTATTTTATATCTGTTGCACAAAATGCACTAAAGAAAGCAAAAGCTGATGAAGTGAGGACTGACCTTCACAGTTAAACTATATAATAAAAAAAAATTATATCTCAGGATGCTGTATTGAGGTGAAAGGCAGAAGGGTACTGTTAGGATAAACGTGACATGACAGTAGATGCAAAGGCTGACATCTAAGGAAACTATAGGGAGATAAACTTTGGTAGTCCAGTTGCAGTAAACAAAACCACCACCAAGAAAAACCAAAGTAGTGTAAAGTTTTAAATTAAAATGTGTATGGCATGATCCCAATCCCCTTGTGTGTGTAGTCTCACTAGTCAAACTTCTGTAGACATAATGAAAACCCTGTACTGGCTCTTTTGTTCTTTTAATCTCTCAAACTGAATGAAGTAACCCAGTAACTGAGTAGATTGGTGTTTTGAGCGATTTGTCTCTGATTTATGGCACTGTGAGTGTGGCCTGTACCAAGGACTAAGAGCATCTGAGGTGTGATACAGCTTGGTTGTG
Organism: Alauda arvensis; assembly: GCA_902810485.1. Classification (NCBI taxonomy): domain Eukaryota; kingdom Metazoa; phylum Chordata; class Aves; order Passeriformes; family Alaudidae; genus Alauda; species Alauda arvensis. The sequence continues at coordinate 343,750 of CADDXX010000718.1, read as the reverse complement.
ACCATAAGATGTAATTTTTGCTTTATTTCTTTTTATCTTACTTGAAAGAGGGTGTAAGACTCAAAAAGGATGTAGTGTTTCGGAAAGCACTGAGATCTGCAGACAGGGGAAACATAATTTAGAAAACGTGCTTCTTTTCCAGGTGTCAGCTGTTCAGATGATGATGAAAAGCCCCGCAAAAGACGGCGAACGAATTCTTCTAGTTCTTCCCCTGTTCTCCTGAAAGAAGTCCCGAAGGCAGTGACTCCTGTCACTAAAACTATCACAGTGCCTGTAAGTGGGAGCCCCAAAATGAGTAATATAATGCAGAGCATTGCCAACTCCTTACCACCACACATGTCGCCTGTGAAAATAACCTTCACTAAGCCCTCAACACAGACAACAAACACCACAACACAGAAGGTATGTGGGGGAAGCTGCCAAATGTTACTTTATTCTGGTTTTATCAATGAATAAGATGTGATGTTTGACTCTTCCTTTCTATGATCTGACTAGCTGTTTTTTAAGGATTGCACTTGGGATAAGGTAATCCCTCTTTAAAACAAACAAAGGGAAAACCAAACTCTTGTATGAATTTAGTTCACCTGTGTGTGAAAGGACCTGGATTGACAGCTGTGGAGACTGAAGCCCTCTTTTTATCCACAGAACAGGTACAGCACAGGCAGCGGGAGTGCAAGCTTCCCCCAGACTGCCCCACCAATGTGCCTCAACCCTGACCTGAAGGGACCACTTCTAGGGATGAGAGGGGATTCAGTCTCCATGCTCATTAAATTCTTGGCCTGTCTGGTGAGACTGCCAACAAGGTTACCARTTAGTACCATTTGTGGTGTTGGGTTTTGTGATATGGACACTAGTCCACTGAAAACTGGATCACATAGGCCACTGAACAGCCTTCAGATGGTAACAACTGTTGGTCAAAGGTAATCTTTCTTATTTCTATTTTCATTATTTATAATTATACTTTGCAGTAGTAGAATTCCAGGAGAGGTGGCATGGGCTTTCCCTTGCCAAGCCTTTTATCTAGCGACTAGTTTCTTGGGGTCTATAACACTTATTCTTTGAGCTGGTCAAAGTCCTGGGGGCTTTATTTTCCTTTCAGTACTAGTGTGCCATTTCTCATTCTACATTAACAGTGTTACAGTGGTCAAAATCAGTTGCATTATTTCAGCTGAGTGTGCCTAGCTTTCACCACAATGCAGTGTGCAGAAAAGGTTTTCCTTAAGGTTTAAATTTTGTAGTGGACTTAGATTTTTAAGTGCCTAATCTATGGCATGACTGTATTACCATTCTTTTGGAGGCATTTCAGTTGTGCCAGTTCTTCTGTTTGTAAGATTTAAAAAAAGATGAATAGTTCAGACCAAGTTCATTTTTGGTACAGTTATTAATTACAGCAGATTGCAGGGAGAGGTAGGGTCTCTGTGGAATTAATTTCACTTCAATACCAACAGACTCATGGCAGGCTGGCCACTGACAAGCATTTTTTTCCAGCTGTGAGAGTGTGACTATTGAGCTCAAACCTTTGCATGGTATTTCTCCTACAAGTCGTCTTGCTTTATGACTGTTTTTGGGTTAGCAGAGTTTCTGTGTCTTGATTTTTGGAAACTTTAAAACCAAGTAAGATTAACTGAAGTAATGTGCAATAAAGATGTTGCTTTCTGACCTCTTCCCACTCCAGGGAAGGTGCTTTCATTTGATTCACTGTTCATTAACAGTGGCCTTAATCAAATTTTGTCTCTGAATACATGAGTGTGTAAGAGAAATCCATGGCTGAGCATAAATTATCAAATTAAATCCAGTGCATCAAGTCCACAGCTACTACAGGGATTAACCTATCCATCCTGTTGCACATTAGGGTTATAACTTGTGCAGGAAGAATTTTTTGCCTTAAACATCTGTAAGGTTGTATTAAGTATGGGTGTTATATATCATGGAAGTTAAAGATGGAGTGTACTAAGTCTCCAGAAGAATGGACTGTTGATAGGACCTTTCCTGCAGTTATGCCTCTTCACTTGTTCTGACATGGAAATTTTAGAGTTCACTTTGCATTCTGCTATTTGACTGTCTTACTAATCTGCAAGGACAGAATAGTCAGTGCTTGTTTTGTTAGGCAGCCAGAGTAGCATTTGTATCTGAACTTGTCACAGTGCCCTCTTTTGTTGGATTTAGATAGGCCAAAATACATAACTGGATGATTTTGGTGGGAGAAATCCCCTTTAGTAGTTTTAAATTAAAAATCAGTCTTGTTCATTCATATCCAACAGGACATTTCCAGTTTGAGTGTAAGTTCTTAAATATGAATGAAATTCTTTGTTTCTGCATGTCAGCTCTTTGATTTATTTTGACGTTTTAGTAGGTTGGAGGAAGATTTGTCATAASAACTAATAATGTCACAGCTCCAGTTTCTGGATTTTCTTGTAATAAAGTCACCCATGTAGGGCATGGAAGGAATCTAGCTAGTGAAGTTTCTGGCACTTATAATAACCTTGTTTTTTCAGGGGCTAAGTTTTGACATCTCTCAAAATAGAGCTGACAGGACTAAATTCAGTACATGTTGGGAACTAGATTTTACTGTAACAATTAAAACCAACAACAACAAAATTATCAGTTTGATTTGTGTGTATGTGCATGTTTAAAGTCAGGCAGTTTCTCTGGTGTAAAACATGGCATGTAGTTTTGGTACCCCGATGAGATTTGGATCATTTCAACATACATGACAAAATAGTATTTCAGAAATATAATGGTTGTGATCTGAATTTTAATGCTTAAATTTTTACCTGAATTTTATGATTTCTGGATATACATCGTACATGAAGATTATTGAACTTTGCTCTGCTCTGTTAATTTTGAAAGATGATCTAGAATAGACAGACACAAACTTGCTTAGTCACAGTATAGCAGCCACTGTTGCACTGTAATGCTTTACAGGCTTTATTCCTTCCTTGATTAAATAAAGTATTAAGTGATTATATTGGACTTAAGGAAGTGCAGTGGTCTGCAGGAGTTGCAATTATGCCCCCAGATTCAATCTCCATATCTGTACTTAGTTGGGATGCTGAACTTGCCCTGTCACTGTATTGTTTATATTCACACTCACCTATAATCTGCCTTTTTAAACTGCAAGTTGTCCTTTGACTGTGTTCCTAAATCAGTTACCCTGGGTGGAATTGAACTAACTGTAAACTTCAGAGAGTTGGAAGTATTCCTMGTGTTAATTGACAGTTCAAGAAACAGGATAAAACTTCAGAGGCATATCATAGAATCCTTTCACTTCCAGTTCTCACACTAGAACAAGCTGGGTCATGTTCAGCTCATCTGCATTTTTGTAGCCTAAGAGCAATTTGAGAAAGGTGTTTTGATTAAACCAAGATTAGGCAGAATGCAAAAATAAGACTGATGCAGAGAAAATGTTCTCACTGGAGAATGCAGTCAAGTAGAAAAGTAGCAGAATGTGGAAGCCTTGTCCTTCAGATGCTGATCGGTTGTGGTGAACCTGCTATAGCTTGTGGGGTAGTAAGGTTTTGATTTTCCTCAGATCAAGATATTAAAGGTTTATCTGAGCAGCAGAGACCATCAAACTGAGGCAAAAGAAGAGGTAGAACCAGCTATGGTGGTGAAATTTCACTGCTTTTATTCCATCCATGTGGCTATTTCTTTTTTTTTYCCCATTTTTCTTTAAGCAAATTATAAACTTRTAATCTCTTGCTGCTTGATTTGTTGCTTAAGTCTATTTCTAGTGCCATTATCATATTATTTCTTTATCAGGCAAGGTTTCAGTAGTGCTTGGCTAGCAGTGTAAGACTTTCTGTGTGAGCTGACACAGGTTTTCTTTGCCCTTTTGTACCTTATTTTTCTATCTGCTTTTGTTACATTGAATCATTAATAGGTTTTAATAAACAAAATTTTTGTTGGGACAACAACATTATTAAAATATTCTTGCATGATAAACTAAAAATGTATTTTTGTGCTTCTTTATCTATTTTAACTATGTAAGTACAAGAAGGGACATATAAATTGAATAAAAGGAATTTCTTTACATAAGCAATCCCATATTCAATACTTAATAAATGTTTCGTTTTCTAGACCAGTTGTGTAAGAACAGACTTCTTCCAATGCTGTCATGAATTCTGTGGTTTTTTTATGTCAGATCAGATTCATGGAGTCATAGTTGTAACTTGCTCTGGGGTGGTGTTTATTCTCTTAGACAAATGGTTTTCAGACAAATTAGAATTTCTTGTTATTGAGAGCGCTAAATAAAGCAGAAATTGATTCAAATCTAAACTGTTTTTCTTTCACTGATGAAATACTGTTTACAGCCTTGTAGGTCAAAGGCATTTACCAATACTGACTCAKGAAGTGCTTGCTAATTGTTAAAGAAAAAAAAATTACCTATTTTCTCTCATTGCTTTTTCTTGGTATTTTTGCAAGGTTTGCAAGAATGGCATTTAAAACTTGCTGGAAGTCTGTTCAGTTTCTCTTAAAACGGGTTTCAAGCTTCCTGGCCCAGTTTAATGAAGTCAGGTTCATTCCTGTCTGTTTGTCTTCGGACATGAGATAATTCTAGTTTAATTGGATAGTAATCGTTTTCCTTAAAAATCCTAATTTCAAGGAAATGTTAATCACCACTTCTTCAAAATTGTTGAAACTTTTTCTTGTGAGCAAACGTGATTGATTATCTTAAAAGCTCTTAATAAAAATGTATCCATAAAACTAAATACACAGACAGATGTTGCTGAAATTCTATGCTTCTAAATAGATGCAAGGAACAAATGAATTTCTTCTTGTTTTTTTTTTTCTTTTTTTTAGGTCATAATAGTAACCACCTCTCCAAGCTCAACTTTTGTGCCCAACATCCTTTCCAAGTCCCACAACTATGCAGCAGTTACAAAACTTGTCCCAACATCAGTCATTGCCTCAACTACTCAAAAGCAGCCCGTGGTTATCACTGCTTCCCAGTCCTCTGTGAGCAGCAGCAGCAGCTGCTCCACTCCCTGTTGCACTGCAAATACTATTGCTGTGACTGCTGTAGTGTCATCCACACCATCCGTGGTTATGTCAACAGTAGCACAAGGTATGGCAATTATCTTGTAAACGCTCTTTCACTGAGGAATTTGACTTTGCACTGAGAATAGCATTGGGGAGATGCACTTTTCGTTTACATATGAGTAAAGCACAGGACATGTGAAAGGAATCTGCTGATGAAACTAATCCCAGAGACTCCACAAAAAGTYCTTSTTGAAYTATTTTCCTCTGTACTTCAACAGTTCATGTGTAGWTCCTCCTTTTAAAGAGGATGTGGTGGGGTGATGTGACCTAGCTCTGAAACAATATAACCTCAAAATGACTGGTTTTAAGAACTTTGTCTGGTGCATAGAAAAATGTGTATTTTCAATGTTTGAAGGTGATTGCGTCTCTAAAAGCCCAATTTACAAAAAACTAACATCAAGTAAATACAACTTATTAATGTGCCCTGATGACAATTCTGAAAGGTAGAGAAGTGTTTACATCTTTTTATCGGTGTATTTTATCAGCATCTCATTTTTAAAGTCCTTTATAATTAAGGCGTGATTAAAATTCTTAGGTTTCTGATTTCAAATTCCATCTGTGTGTGCTAGCTTGACTGTTTCAGCTTCACAGCCACCAGCTAGCATTTGAAAGGGAAGCTGTGAATGAATGAATGAGCCTTAGTGAGCAGTACTTGAAAGAAAAACTGCCTGACAGTGACAAGTGTCACATCACAGTTTTTCCTGGTCTGTATTTTCCATTCTTTTTCCATTCCACAAAACATTGGGTAGCCTTATCAAGGCTGAGGTGGTATTTTCCTTCCCTATTGCTTGTATTAATATAATCAGATATTAATCTATGGAGCAGAAGGGCTCACAGCAGGCTTTCATATTGTTTGAACTGTTGMTTTTTAGTTAGGTTTGATCATGGAGGAGACTTTAATTCTGAAGTACATTAGGTGGAGTATCTCTCCAGTATTTTTTTTTTCCCAAGACTGTCAGTGTCATTGCAGAAGATGCTGGTGAAAAGTTCTGTGATATGAACAGATAATATCTTCAAATGTTAAGTTAAACTCATGAATGAAAAGAGCTGCCCAAGAAAGAGGTGCAGTGATCTTAAATGATGCAGTGAGAAAAGGGTCGCTTAYTTAAATTGCCAGAATTGTACTTTTACTATTTCTGTCATTATCACTGCCATCTGTTTCTGCTTTCCACTACAACTGGGATTTAGTTAATACATTACTTCATAAGATAGGGACTTTGTTTGTTTGTTTTGGTGCTTATGGATGTGTAGTTTAGAATTATATACAAAGCTGGATTTTGCTGTAAATATTATGACAGCTATGTAGGGGAATAACAAATAAGTAATAAGATTTATCTTTCMATTTTGCAGCAAACTTCTTTTAATCACTTTAACTTATAAGATCACCTAACCTAACAGCACAAAACAGGTGGCCCACACTTTCATAGCTTACATACAATTACTTGATTTTTTTAAAATGCCAACCAACTCTTGCTAACAGATACTCCCTTCCAACATTGATGGGTTTGATATTTGACATTGTTCTATCGCCAGCATTTTGTCATTGTGATTTTGGAATCATTGARTCACAGAATGTTTTGGGTTGAGAAGGACCTTAAAGATCTAGTTCCAGCCCCCCTGCCATGGGCAGAAACACCTTCTACTAAACTGGGTTGTTATAAATATTTATAAATATAGATATATCTATAGATATATTTAAAATACTTTCACTATAGGTATTTTGCTGTCTTGAAGCTTAAAGATAAGTCTTTGAAAATATTGAATTATTTTTATTAGAAAAGGTGCAGAAGTAGAATGAGTTTGTGGCCTTTCCATTAGCTGCTGTTCTCCTGACACATTGAAAATCTGTATAAAGCTCCATTGCCTCCTAACAGAGCACTTCTGCTAAATGGGAGCTTTGTTTCCTCATGTATATCAATGCATTTTTCAGTAGTAAAGATAATTGAAATGTAAGATTATTTTAGAAATTATAGTCTTTTTCTTTCTCATTGCACTGTTGAATCTTAAACCCTTTGCTCTTTCACAGGTGTATCTACATCAGCAGTTAAAGTTGCCTCTACCAGACTACCTTCCCCAAAAGGTTTGGTTGGGAATCCAACTCAGATCTTAGCACAGTTTCCCAAACAGCATCAGCAATCTCCCAAACAGCAGCTGCACCAAGTCCAACAGGCCCAACAGCAGCAGCAGCAACCGCAGCAGCAGCTGGTGCCGTGTTCTGTAGCCCAGCAGCAGCCACAGCAATCTCAGCTGSCAGCTGGCATCAAGCCCACCATTCAGATCAAACAGGAATCAGGTAGTTGGAGTTGATCTTGGGTCACAYTGATGAGGTCTGACTGCAACTCAGGAAAGCARGGCAGAATTCTGTCCCAAAATGTRCATGGGGGAGTCRTCATGAAGCCATAATTTCTTGAGTACAGGATTTGGCTTCAAACATGAATATAAGTAAGGTAGTGAAGGATGTTTTAGTGTTCTCAAATAACAGTAATTAAAGAATTTGGTTCTTTCACTCTTCTTACTTGGTTCAGGTATTACAGACAACGCTATATGTTTTYATCTTAAAGTTTTTGAGGTATGTAAATAACTTCAAAAGTAATGTGATTGGCAACCTGAAACACACCAGTTTTCTGAAGATCCAAGAGCTGTTTGACCATATCACCTGGAAAAAGAAGTTATTCCATGTTTTACTTATTTTCTTTGGTCCATAAATCAAAACGTTCTTTTGAGGTACTTGTCAAAACAAATACAGTTAGATCTGGAAGTTAGACTGGGTTCTTTTTGTGACATTGATTCATTCAGCTGACTTTGGGCAAGTCACATCATCTTAATTTCTTGGCTTTTCTCTGCTGTAGCAYACGATTTTTATCTCAGCAAAAAGTAGTAAGAAATAGTTTGCCAAGTTATCCAGTTCTCAAATAAGTGCTATAAAAGTGCAAAGTACTTTTATGTATATTAATATAAAATCAGTATTTTATTTTAATTCTGTCAGTAAAATTATTATTTTACATCATACTATTTAGATCAAAGAATTAAAATAGACCATGGAATGAAAAAATAAACAGCCCTACTCCTTCCCATTGGTAAAACTACCTTTTGGATTATAGGACCATTGCTTAAGAAAAATAGCTACTAATTAAGACATGAAAACAGCTTCCAGCCACTGAACTTCATTTCCTTGTCTTCTGCAATGAATTTAAGCTCATTGTGCTTTTTAGTTAAAAGTTTCTTTGGAAATACCATCTAATACCAATTCTTTCTGGAAGATAGGAATCAATTTTCATGGAGACTTTGCTTTTTACCCAGTTTTGWGTCTGGATGATGCAGAGATTTCCATTTCTCTTTCAGTTTGGAGCTTGCTTGCTCTGTATTGCTTTAATAGTCAGTGTAGAGAAAAGAAAACATCTCTGGAGGATGTTCCACATCTCAAGTGGACAAAACTTTTCACCTAGGAATACTTGTGTACAAAAGCAAGTGCTTCATCCTAGATGGGATTCATCCAGGCTGTGTGTTCCRTGGCCACAATGCAATGCATTTACCTCATCATGGAACAGATTATAAGATGCACATCTCCTGGGTGCACTTTTGAACAAATGTTGTGAATCCACTGGTTTGCAACTGAGAAGTGAAWCTCACAGAAGTACCATTCCCCAACGCAAAATGGAGAGAGAGGGAGCAGAATCCTAAGATGCCCTCATCCTTCATTCTTACTGATTCTACTCATGACTTAAGCCAAATATCTTTGTGGCTTTAAGATAACCAGTAAATCAAGGGGAAAGAGAACAGTTTACTTAAAGTAACCTTCCCTAGCTTACTTAAAGTAACCTTCCCTAGTGTCACAGTTGCTTCCTTACAGTCACTAATACTCCTTGTGCAGAAATGTTTTTTAATTTATTCAGGATGGTAATATTTGTCTAGGCTTATGACACATTAGGATGTACAGACTGAATTGATGAAAAATTACTTTGTTTCTAGATGGCTCATGAAAAATGAACCAATTCAGTCTTGGTTGTAACCTGTTGGCTCCTGGGAAAGTTCTCGTTTTTGTATCACGGACCAGGAAAAATAAAAATTACATCAACAAATCAGTGATGGAATGGACAATGGAAGTAGCTAGGAACTGAAACAGGCACATGAAAGGCAAAATGATGACTTTCTTGGTATTTGTAAAACAAACAAAAAAACCCAACCAAAACTAATCAAAAGAAACCCAAAAAACCTCAAAAATTAAACTATTTTTTTCATGATCAAGAATACATGGGCTCAGAATTGAAGCCTTGTGGGGCTACTTGCCCACTAGGCCTTGGTCTGAGAAAGCATTTCAGAAAGTAACTTATCGTGCCTGTATTTTAACAGTGACCTTTCTCCTTTCCTAGGTGTTAAAATAATCACTCAACAGGTGCAGCCCAGTAAAATCCTTCCCAAACCAGTTACAGCGACCTTGCCCAGCAGTAGCAATTCACCCATTATGGTGGTTAGCAGTAATGGGACTATCATGACAACTAAACTGGTCACTACTCCCACTGGTAAGTTTTGGCTCTGAGAAGGGAAGGGAGGGTAAACCCAGACGTACAGGTGATCAAACATGGTTTCTTAGGGTTAAAAAAGAAGCACTTGCCTCTTCTGAACAGTGGGCACCAACGGCACATTCACAATCCTGTTATTTATTCTAGATCAGGATTTTTGCACTGAGTGCTCTTCTATTCCTCTGTTTGAATTGGTACACAAAAATACCATTGTTCTTCCCCACTGGGTTTATTTTAAAGGAAGTTTTCATGYAACCTATACAGATACTTTGCACTTCTGTAGTACCTTATATTACATTACTTAYACTGATTTAACTCAAGCAGAYAGGTCAGCACCRTTCCTGTTTTGCRTAGATGGACTTCAAAAGACATGTGACTTGCTCATAGTCCTGCAGTGAATTTATAAAAAGACAAGTAAATTGAAATWTAAGCTCCCAGTGTTTCTCTGGGCATCTGATTGTATTTGTGTTTCTRATAGATAATAATGCAGACTGTTCTGATTGTAAACTTGCATGAGGATAACTTAAAGGGTAGCTTTATCCTGGTTTTCAGAAAACTCTTAATTTCCTGAGTTTTTTTTAGCATGGGCTGGGAATTTTAGAACCGTAAAATCGTTACAGTTGGAAAAGCCCTCTAAGATCATCAAGTCTGACCACTAACCCAGCCACCACCATGTTCACCACTAAAATCCTTGTCTCAAGTGCCACATCCACATGACTTTTGAATGCTTCCAGGGATGTTGATTCCACCACTTTCCTGGGCATCTTGTTCCAATGTCTGACCACCCTTACCGTGAGCAATTTTTTCATAATACCCTACCTGAACCTTCCCAGGCACAACTTGAGGCCATTTCCTCATGTCCTTAGCATAAACTAATGGTAATACTCCGTTTGTAACTTTTAAAGTATTCCACAGATACATTTTTGAGTACATTAGAGAAAGCCAGAAGTTTTGCAGTTCATTTAGTTGGTAAAATCTCAACTGTGCTCTTTTGGATGGGAACACACCTTTCTTGATGAAGCAAACAGCTTTGCTCTGCGATCTTTAGCAATTAAGGGCACTATCTGCAGCAGTACAAGTGTAGCTGTTATTATTTTTGAACAAGTTTCTTTTGTGGACTCAGTTCCCTTTCCATTCAGAAAAGGACTAGAAAACCAGCATTTATACTATGTTAAGAGGTTTCTTCTGTGCTGCTATATGCTAAGTCCATAAAATAGCATCATTGCAAATTACGTTTTTTTCTAAGGGTGTTACTTAAACCAGTCATGTCAGTGGTTCTCTTCATAAGCAATTTTTCATACAGGAGACATGTCATTCCTGAGAGGAAAAGATGAGTTCTGGTCATATCATCAGATGCCTGACTCCTGGGCATCTAARGGAGCAAGAGGCAAACCTACAGGCAGAATCTGCACATGTATTGAAAATTATAATTTTATGCACAAGAACATGAATTAGAATAAGGCAGTCATGGAACATTTGTTAAAACACTCAGAAGACTGTTACATCAATTTAAATTTAGTGTATACTTGAATATTGCTCTGTGGGTTAAAAAATTGCTAGAAGAATTTTAAAGGGTGGTAATAGATTACAGGCTGGGATATCTTTGACTCTTTTTTTCCTAAACTAATATATTTTTCCACAAATATTAGTAGAGGATTGTGCTGTAGCAGTGAACTYTTTTTTYCTCTCTCTTTTTAAAACAGGAACTCAAGCAACATATACACGGCCAACGGTGAGCCCYTCTTTGGGCGCTCGGATGGCTGGAACTCCAGGGGCTGCTACTTATGTGAAAACTACCAGTGGTAGCATCATTACTGTAGTACCAAAATCACTGGCTACTCTAGGAGGGAAGATCATCAGCAGTAATATTGTTTCTGGTAGGCATATGAGACCTTTTGTTACGGTTAAGACTTCTATTTCAAAAGTAACTTTGGGTTTGCTTTAACTTTTCAGGGTTTTTCTGTGGGTTACATGCTCAAATAGTTATTAGGAGGGTTATTGGAGAATTCAGAAGAGAAATAGCTGAGCATGAAGAAGAAAGTGTAGGTAGAAGTCTGAAGGTGAAGTTTCCCTAAGGATTGTGGTAGTTCTTGTGTTTAAGAAGGAACTTCTTAACAAATGTAGCAAATATAAAGGAAAATTGGGAGGAAAGAGAAATGTGGGGTGGGRACTAGTATATTATACAGAGAGCAGAMAGAKCAGAAAACACTATTGGCCCAAATTTAAAGCATTTTCTAATCTCAATGCTGCCCTTCTCTGTTCCACTGCATGTCCAAAGAACCAGAATAAAAATGGACTGTGTATGTTAAATTCAGCTATGCAGTCTCCACCTTATTTTGATATTTTGTTAGTGGCARCCTGTTTTTCCTTTAGCCCATGTTCTGCCTTAAGCTTTCCCTCCCAGCTTAAAGTTTTATTTATCTTTGCTAGTCTGCTGACTAGCCCTCATTCTCCCTACTGGTTGTGTACTGGCACAGGTTGCCCAGAGAAGCTGTGCCTGTCCCATTCCTGGAAGTGCTCAAGGCCAGGCTGGATGAGGCTTAGAGCAGCCTGGTCTAGTGGAAGGTGTCCCTTGCCCTTGACAGAGGTGGAACTGGATGAGCTTCAAGGTCCCCTTCCAACCCAAAACATTGAGTGGTTCTATCACCTCTAAAGATAAAGTCTCTTTGGTACAGGACCAATCACACTAGTATCAGTAATAATTTCTTGGTGTTTATTTAGGACTTAAACTTTGTTTAGCAAAGACCTGACTGTAGAGGTGCACCCCCAGGGTARCAAGGCTTTTCTGTATTKAGRAGGAACTGGGGTTTCATCCCTTGCTCRACTACTAATAGCTGGGTTCCCATTTCACTCRSCARTTTCTGCTTTCCCAGCTTCCCTTGGTTAATCCCCKATCCCCTTTGACCCGYGGTGTTTCTGTGCTGCAGGCTCCAGCTCTGCYGTCTGCACAGTTTCTCTCCTCTGTGGAGAARCRTGGTCCTTGGAACTYGCTGCATTCCAGGCTCSTGCTCYGGCAAAGATCCTCTCCCACCRGCAYRAGGATTTGGTCTGGAAGCCCCYTCTTGGCTTGCAGAACCACAAATGTGGCTTTTTCATAACCAAAAACGACCACAAGCTTGCTTTGAAAAGCGAAACCAAGGGCAAAWTTTGGCCTAATAAGCTGAGGGCAAGCTTATAGATCCTGAAAAGGTCCTCTCAATATGAGATGTCCCTGGTCAGGTGCCATTTGATATAGTCTTGCACTTGGCCAGTGTTTATTAAGCCTTGTGAAGATGTATCAAGTCTCTCTCAGGGTGTCCCTGCAGCCTCTCAGAGCGGCTTAATAAGAGCGAGATGTCTTCTCCAGGAGTGCTTTGTAAAAGAAAAGGTTTTAATAGAAAGAGAAATTAACAAACAGGATAAAGCAAATAGAAACAAGCCAAGCACAGTGCAAAGGAGACCCTTGCACCATGTCAGGCACCCCAAAAAAGCCACTAGGGGCTCTGTGCAGTCTTTGAACTCCTTCATAGTCTGAGATGTGTCCTTGGCAAAATGCCCAACTGGAGTGGCAGCAGGTCTTGAGATGCACTTCAGGTGATCAGCAGGTGTCTTGGGCTGGCACTCGGCCAGTCAGGATAATGGAAGCATTGAACCTTCTGGCTTCTTTACCTTATATGTGAGCAAGGGATGAAAYCCCAGWTCCTTCTTAATACAGAAAAGCCTTGCTACCYTGGGGGTGCACCTCTACACCTGAYRTGGCACCAGCCAGCTCCAGTCACTGTAAGGTGCTGCACAAGCTATTCACTAAACACACTGTTGGGCTGTAATCTGGTAGAGCAGTTTTACAGTTTTGATTTCCACAGAATTATATTTAGTGATGATACTGCATCTTCTTTGGCAACAAGTAACTGTTTTTAGCCTGTTGTGGGTATGGTGAATTGTTAAGACAATTTCTTGGTCTTGTAATGAATTACACACAAGTGGAAGTATTCTCCTGAGCAGCAGTTAATGTGGGGGAACCTGTGAGTGATCCTGATGAGAATAATAATAATTGCCCTGAAAGAACACAAGTTTGGAAATCATGTCTGCTTTATTCTTTTGTTTGCTTGATTTTTTTTGCTAAGAAAGCAGTCTTTAGATGCCTCTGAAGTCAGTAGGATTAAATAAATCATAATCATGTYTCAACGTGTCTTCCCTTTCCCAGAATTAGTAGAATTGTTAATCTGAAATAGGTTGTGAAGTGCCTACAGGCATGAYTAATGGGTAGAAGGTAGTAAAGGGAATCCTTGGGTTGGCAGCTCTGTTGTTGACTGGTGCTTTCTTCTAGAGAAAGGAGAAATTGTTGATAAAAAGCTGTTGGAGTATCTACTGCAATGGCAGTCTGATAGCACTGATGATTGATTCCAGTGTCTACTKTTGTAGACTGGAAGGCTGACCAGAATTACCTGTCACTGCAGGTAACTAAAAACCTGATAAAGGAAATGGAGCTAATTAAATACTAACATAGGAAGAGAAATAGCCAAGACAACACTTTAAAAAAAAAGCAAACCAAAAACAAGCAAAAAAATTCACCAAAAAAAAACCCCAACCCAAAACCAAAAAACCACCACACTTCAAAACTTAGCTTTTATGGACTGGTTGTGAAACAATAGCATGTTTTTCTTTTTTCCTTTTTTCAATCCACTACTCATCAYTTACATTACAACAGAAAGAGCTGGTGTTTCTTTTGACTGGAGATACATCCTTAGTATGTAGATTCTTCTACAGAGGTCATCTRCAGAAGAGTATTTGTCTGTGCAAATAGTACCTTGAGTTGAGTATTAGTGATGTCCTTATCCCACCCTARCTCCAGCCTTTGAAAAGTTCTATATGTTTGCCTGAGAAAGCTGTGTTAGTCTGCTCTGTAACTGGTGAGAAGGGGTTGCCTGTCCTAATACAGAATACATTGTTCCCCTGGGCACACCTGTTTTTACTGTAGGTGAAAGATTTGTCAAGTTGGAATATAATCTTTCCATATTGAGATGGGTGACATGAATTCCCATTCCAGATRCTGCTGGTTTCTAGATGTGCTGTCAGATTTAAATACAATGATTTCTGTATAGCTTTCCAACTTCTGTGGTGAAAGGAAAGATACAAAATGTGAGAAACTTTACATTATTTCTTTTCCCACAAAAATTTAGGAACTACAACCAAAATCACTACAATTCCAATGACATCAAAACCCAATGTGATTGTTGTGCAAAAAACTACTGGAAAAGGAACTACAATTCAAGGTCTTCCAGGCAAAAATGTTGTCACAACGCTGTTGAATGCTGGGGTAAGTAATTGCTTCAAGTCTCAAATGGAGAGCCTYGTGACAATCTGTGTGGTGGCTGTTGCATTCCTTCTGCTAAAGGCTCAATTAAAAGCAAACTGTGCATGAGCTCCTTAACAGATCCAGCATGCCTTGATGTCAGGGATGTTTGAAAACTTACTGTGGTTTGCAGAATATGATTACACGCTTAAAGCAAACTGGGGGTATTTTCAAAGGGAAAGGAAAATATAAACTTTAGAACTTGGGGTTTTTTTTCATGCATAATGATTTTGTATTCCTGAAGCAATTAAATAGATGAAAATTACTAGAATCTTATCTTGTTTGCTCCAGTGAGAACTGGGGTCCTATGTTAAACACTTGCATCTCCAGCCATATGTCTTTTGGGTATAGAGGGCAGAAATAAACTATGTCTTCACAGTAGGGGAACCACTTTCAATTAATGTGGTGTGTAACACTGTGACATCCTGTGCCCTGGKTATTGCTTAGTGGTGAATTATTTCTTGGATAACCTGAGGTATACCTAAGAATAAAATCAAGTTTCCGGAATCAACTGAGCTTATCTGTAAGTACTAGTAAATAAAAATGATCAATGTTCCTAGATAAAACTGTGAGATTTAGTACCTTAGTCCTGTAAAATTTAAAAGGCTGCTTGAGTAGCAGAACTACAGAAGGGTTTTTTTTTAAATCTTTACTGATTTTTGTTTTAGGTTTTGAACTTTTCCCTAGTTTTAGAATTAAAGGTACATTTGCAGACAAGTGGAAATCTTATGAGGTTTACACAGCAGTAGCTACCATAGTGGAATGGTATTTTTGAAATAAGTATGGTTTGGGGGACTTCCAGYTATTTAATGGATATTGGTAGGAACTGGCTACTAATGTTGTTACTCACTTGGTTTGTTACTGTGCAGAGCTTAAAGAAAGCATGCTCAATGTCTTTGCTCTTCTTAAGCTATCAGGAGTCTAGTCTTATGTAAATACTATAGTAAAATGATTTCTGTAAAACCACTGTGAATCTGCATTTTTTGATGAAGGGAACTTTTAGTTGAAAAAAAAGTCCATACATAATTAATGTCTTGGTACTGAAGACAATGCCAAAATCTCTATTTAAATAATTTTTTTAGACTCTCAGTTCAAGTTTCATAGATGTCTTGCCAAAGTTAGTGTTAAGAGAAATTGGTGGTCTTAAAAAAACATTTGTGAAAGATTTGAAGAAAGTTTCAGTTAAAAAAACTTCATGTCTTTTAGTTATTTCTTTTTATTCACCCCTTCAGAGCTGCTGAAAAGGTAAGTTAATGGAAAAGTGGATTTTGGTGGCTTTTTCCATTCAAAACCATAGGTTCTTTTGTTCTTGGTCATCTAATGTATTTTATATCACATAAATGTAGTGGTTGAGGCAGATCTATTTCATGGTACAGACAYTCACATGTAACTGTAGTTTTTTTGGAAAATTGGGTCTCACTGAACAATTCCATTAAGTTAACCTGTGAACTTTGACTTCTCTGCAGGGGGAGAAAACTATTCAGGCAGTGCCAGCAGGAGCAAAACCTGCTATCATCACTGCCACCAGACCCATCACAAAAATGATTGTTACACAGCCAAAAGGAATAGGGTCCACGGTCCAGCCAGCCACCAAAATCATCCCAACTAAAATTGTTTATGGTCAGCAAGGGAAAACACAGGTACAGTGAGGACCCCTTTCTGTCTTGGAATGTACCCCTAAATTTTAATGGAAAGTAAATATTTTTTCAATGTGTTTCCTCATTTGTTCCAGGTTTAATATATATCTGTGGGGAATGAGACTTAGTGGTGTAATGAGGTGGCCTCAATCCTGATTTTTCAAGCACAGTATCTGCATTTTTTAGCCTTTTCTGAAGGCTTAGCGCAAGCCAAAAGAATTTACTAAGCCTTTTCTGTAGCTGAAACTGTCTAACCATGGCTCCAGATACTTGTTTACATCTTGCAGCTAATGGTTAGACCATTAGAAATAAAGATGCWGAGCATGGACATAAGTCATTCATTAAATCTGAGGTTTTTATTTTCTGCTAATACCTGTTCTGGCTGTCCCTGCAACCTTGTGTAGTTGGTGGGGCTGTATACAGAGAATCTGGCTTATTTCTGGATGCTTTCAGTTTCAGCTTTTTCTCTGGCTGCACTTCATATTTTATCAGATGTAACATTWTGTGCATTTTGGTTGTTCAAGACTGTATTTATTGTGGAAGTGCTTGTTCTTACAAGTGCAGTGCATGTTCCAGCTCACTTGTGTAGCTTTCTCTTATCACACTAGTTTTATCTAGTCCTGAAAAATAACTGTTTAGTGGTTTATTGTGTTTAAACACTTCAAATTACTGAGTGAGAAGTACATTCTTGTGCATTGCCATTTACTTGGACTTTGTGGTTTAATCATCAAAGTTGCTGAATTTAGAGGTAGACCTTGTAGGTAAAATATTAATATTATGTAGGTGGTGTACATACATCTGAGTGGTACCCTGTATTCTGATTGCTCAGATCTGTTTTCTTCAGTACTCTTACCATAAACAAAATTTACCTTTCTAATTAGGTCCTCATAAAACCAAAGCCAGTGACATTTCAAGCAACAGTTGTGAGTGAACAGACCAGACAGCTGGTGACTGAAACGTTGCAGCAGGCTTCAAGGGTAGCAGAGACAGGAAACTCATCTCTCCCAGAAGTGAAAGAAGAACCACAAACCTACACTGACAGTAGCTCTTCTTCTACAGAGTCTTCCCAGAGTTCTCAAGGTCTGTGTTGGTGCACATAATGTATGAGTGGACTGTTTTCCAAGCGTCCAGCTTGCCCCAGAGAGCCCTGTGTTCCTCCTTTTAGCACAGGTTTCACCCCATCTGTTTGCAGTGAAGCACCATTATTTCCTTGCTTCTATATTTTTCTTTCCTTTGAGCTACTTACTTTCTTTCATATATTAATATTTTAAATTAATAATTTCTTTCATTAATCCTTACTTGCTTTCATTAATCCTGAAAAGTGGTGATAAAGGTGTCTTGCTGGGCTCCAACTTGCTGTTAAAAGGCAACCTTTTCCCTCTTCCTGGAGAGTCTGCCAGAGGTAGGCAGGGTGGCAAGTTTTGGAGGTTATTTTGGCAGTCCATGCTCTTACACTGTCTTTCTGGAGTGTATTGAAGCATCTCTCTGCTGCATGTCTGAAAGCTGCCATAGGGCCAACACAAATCTTGGTCCTTTTAAAGACATGCACATGCATCAGGACGTCTRTCAGACATGCAATCCTGATGGGACTTCTGCCCTGGCTTCAAGCCATGATACAGACACAGCTCTTTGTGTGTAAGAGGAGCATAAATAATAGGGCATAAACAAAATCCAACCAGGASTGTTCAGGAGTGACCATGATATGTATCACTACAGCAAATAAAAGCAAGTGTCTCAGTGAAAGTATCTTTGTATGTTTTCTATACAATTTTGTAACTGTTGGTCTATGTGGACATTTAAGCAAGTTTTAAGAAAAGTTCTGAAGATTCAATAAACTTACCAAAATTTAGGTGCTCTTAGTTCAGAATGCTGAATACATGCTGATCACCTGAACTGCTGAAACCTTCTGGAAAAAAAGTTAATTCCAAGGCAAAYTCAACATACAAAGAAAYGTGCTGAAYTTTGATTTTTCAAACATAATCTTTYACAAAAAACTAAGATGCAGAACTTTTGGGTTTTGCTGGAAACTATTCATTACATCAATGGTGTTTTACTTAAAGAATCAATTGAACTAGAAACTAAAGTTGCAGAATRAGAGTATGCATCTTTGACAATGTTCAAAGCTAATAAGAAATGASTAATTTGGTATAATTTTGAACTATCACCCTGCTTTAAAGCAGGAAGTTGATGAGAACCCTCCAGCCCAAAATGGTTCTATGATTTGAACTGGCACGGGTTTCCCAGAGAAGCTGTGGGTGCCCCATCCCTGGMAGTGTCCAAGGCCAGGTCAGATGGGGCTCAGACCAATCTGGTATAGTGGAAGGTGTCCCTGCATTGGCAGGGGTTTGGGATGTGATGAGCTTTCTTCCAACCCAAATCATTCCATGATTCTATAATGTGCCTTTGTTTTTTTACAAACAGATTCTCAGCCTGTAGTCCATGTGATTGCTTCAAGAAGTCAAGATTGGTCAGAACATGAAATTGCTGTGGACACAAACCCTACAATAATTTACCAGGACGTATCCAGTGAATCTCAGTCAGCTACTTCCACAATAAAAGCTTTGCTGGAACTTCAGCAGACAACAGGTCTGAAAACCCATKAGATTGTTTGGGATAATTTCAGGGGTTATTTTTTGCTTAAGTAGGCTTTTGTAATAAGTTTTGTAATTGAAAAGCACTTACCTTGAATCAACTTGATTCCTTCCTTTTTATCCTGTGTCAGTKTGTTTGCATCTATTCAGTAGTGTTCACCACATTTAATTAAACTGGTACATTTATATTGTAGGTTTGTTTTATTGTGAAGATTTGTATATTAGAGGTTGATTTTATGCTTTGCTTTTCTTCTAAAGCAGTGAAGGAAAAGTTGGAATCAAAGCCAAGGCAGCCTACCATTGACTTGAGCCAAATGGCTGTTCCAATCCAGATGACTCAAGAAAAGAGGCATTCTCCAGAAAGTCCTTCAATTGCAGTTGTAGAGTCAGAACTAGTGGCTGAATATATCACAACTGGTAAGTGACTCAGATAGTGTGAGGATGGTTTTGCAGTTGAACTCTGAGGACTTAATTTTGGAGTTTTCTTACAATAGGTTTCACTTTTGTGTTTTTGCTGTAATTTTCTGTAGAGGAAATGAGTCTTTTCTTCCACTTATGAGACCCTGTGCAAGGAACAGAGATTGCATCTGCCTTGCTGGGGCATAAGGGAAAATGTTTCTGACTGAAACAAAGGGTAATTGCTTCAGGATAGCCCACTGGAGTAGATTTTCTGTTCCCTGGATGTAGAAGAGAAAACTGTCCCACCACCCTTGAAGGAAAATGTCCAGTAAAGAGAAAGTAGAAAAACTACAGGAACTGTAGCCTAGTTTTTGTACATACTGAAAGGAGTTAGGCCTTGAGTTTGTTAGAATCCATATAATCCTGAGTTAAAGCCAGGTGTGCATTTAGCATGCTAATGTAGCCCCAGTTTCTTCGTTTTCTAGAAAGCTTTGAACTAATAAACATACACTTTCAAAATATTTAAGTTACTCAAATTAATCTCTTTCAATTCTTGACTCCTCCAATTTGGACATCCATTTTGTGTAAGTCCTTTCTCTTGTCTCTCTGATGTTCCACACTACCCCAGAACATTAGGTATGAGCCACTTCCCATATGTACATGAAATGATGAGATTACCTGTTTTCCATTTTAATTTCTTAAACCCATATTGTTGATCTCTATATTATTTGGAAAATGAAAGCAAAAATGTGTTGAAAGTCTRCATTGGAAAAGAGAAATAAAACTTAATTGTATCAAACTGTATTACTACATATCTGTAGCTCCAATGATTTTAGTGCTAGATGTCTAATCTCATGTTTTCATTTTGTTCTGTACCTCCCCTCTTGCTCCCATCCCTTGAATGGCYTGAATTTAAGTTGTGTGAAATTTGAGCTGGGGGGATGTTATAATTTTTCTTTTAAATAGCACTTATTCTGTCTGGCTTCAATTTCGAATGTTTGAATCATGCTCCCTTGGGTCTCCTTTAAAACAAACTCTGAAGTACAATAAATGGTGTTAAAAGTGCTTTCCAATTAGCAGTTAGATATCTTCACTGGCACAGATATTGTGCATTGAGCTTCTCTTCAAGGTTCCAGTTTTTGATGGGTCTTGCTGTGAAATTTGATGTAGAAGAGGGCCTTTTGCAGGGAGGATGGAAAATTCCAGTCAGTGTCTTTGTAGACTTCAGTATTTTTCTGCAGTTTAGAAGCCATACAAAGTACAACGGCTAAAAATTTCCTGGAGATATGGGGATGCTATTTTAAATATTAGGATTTCTGTAAACATTGATTTGAAATGTGGGAATCTACCAGAGAAGTGCAGACTCCTATGAGTTGGCAGCAACAGGTTCTGCTGCAGCACTAAACTGGTTATTTTGCACTTAGATTGTTGTCCCTTCCCCCAGTTTYCCTGAACATTGCCAAGCAATGCAAGTAATTGAGTTTCTTTTTGGTTTAATTTKTGCTTCTCTGAATTTATCAGTAACCCACATAGCTATATTTTCTGCTAAAAATTCAGTAGTAAGATAGTAAAGAATCTATAGTCTGTTGTGACATGTCCTGCATGGGCCTAGATCAGAGGATTGTGTATTTGGGAGCTGGGATTCACAGTTTGCTTCCCCATGAGATGAAGGGAGCAATTCRCACATCTTAGTGTCACCATTTTTTGTCTGTCTGCAGACTCAGGAAGACAACACTCTATTGGTTCACATTCGGAAGAATATCTACACAACCATATAGGTTAGAAACTTTATTTTTAAATTAAGTTTTCAATTGTGTAGAATTGTTGGGAGATATTCAGGATAAATCTGGCACAGCATGCCGGCCAGTATTGATATTAACCAAGTTTCTCGGAGTGAGAAAGTAAAATTGCCATATTAATTCAAAATTTGACCTTTCTTTAAACATTCAGTAAGGTCACTTGAAACTTTTTAATTTTRAGTTATGTTACAGGTGAATTTAAACTTTGCTTGTTCTCCTTCAGTGATTAAATATTTTGTAACTAAGAAATTAAATACACAAATATTTGCATATTAGGATGSACAGGCATAAAGTGATTTGGATTCATATCTTATCAGTGACTGGAATATAGAATGGGTTTTTTGTTTTTTTTTGTCTCAGCAGCACTCGATTTTTCTGTCAAGCCACTGTTTAATTACAGGCCTATCACTATAGCTCAGTGACTGATCTGKTCTCAAAAGTGACATAGACCCATAACAAGGTCTCAGTTTTTTGATCTRTCATTTCTGATCAGCCTCACTTGCTTTAATAACACCGGAACATTTTCTGTCTGCTAATCTTTCAAATTTAGCTTATGTTCTRGGGAGAATTGTGTGCAGTTTATCAGTGGTAGACACCGCTGAGCAAGGCTTCCTGTTCTTAATTACAGTCAATTGTGGAGGTGCTTTTAACAGTGTAAAAACCACAGAATAAGTTGTGTTCTACAGCAATATTCTAGTGCTGTATAAAGAACCCAGCTGAACATCAAGTATAAACTGTGCTTGCAGAATTAGTGTACTGGGAAAAGGTGGCCAGAGGAGGTTTGGACCAAGTGTGGTTACTTCGGAAACAGAGACAAAACCAAAACCCCCGAGTTGCTACTTTAAAAGGTTTCTCAGAATAGATGTATGCATTAAGGTTTGACAATAGCACACAGTAAAAGACATTTTCCATACTTAGATCTTTTTCACTCATGTATGCTTTCAGTTGAAGCTTAACTGCAAAGCAAACAGTTGAAGTTCCTGCAGTTAGTTCTGGAGAAGTGCCACTGACCTCTTTACTTTCAGTCAGTCATCGGTCCCAGCCCCACCAGTCATCTCAGCCCCAGAGGACTCTGCTGCAGCACGTGGCTCAGTCACAGACAGCAACGCAGACTTCGGTTGTGGTGAAATCTATCCCTGCATCCTCCACTGGCGCCATTACCCATATCATGCAGCAGGTTGGACCCTTTCTCTTCCCAGTCTATCAACAGCAGTAGGTTATATAAATTACATAAGACCAGGGCTTATTCTGAATGCATACATCATGGTGCCACTACCAAAATTGTTCAACGTACAGGCAGATTAGTGACTGTAATATTGCCTCAATAGCCAGAGGAGAGCAGGTTTAGATTAAATACTAGAAATAAATATTAGAAATAAATTCTTTACTGTAGGGCGTAGTGAGGCACCGGCATGGGYTGCTTAGGGAAGTTGTGGATGCTGCATCCCTGGAAGTGTATAGGGCCAGGTTGGACAGGACTTGGAGCAACCTGGTCTAGTGGAAGGTGTCTCTACCCATGGCAGGGGTGTTGGACTAGGTGGTCCTTAAGGTCTTTTCCAACCAAGTTCTGTGATTGTGTTTTGATGGTGAGGGTGGTTGTAGTGTTGYGGTGGCCTGATCTGTTTAGGTTATGTTGGTGGTAGTGTAGGGGGARGAGGGCTGAAATGGAATCTGGCCAGTACACACAGCACACAGAATCTTCTCCACTTGATGTCTTTAGTTTGTGAATAGGGAAACTTCCCTTAATCAGAAGCTCAGATCATGTTCAGATCAGGACTGTGGGGATTCCAAACAATTCAAACAAGCAGTGCAGCTTGTGGTGAAATCTTGCTGAAGCCTCATGAATTACTTTGATCAGGACCTGCTCAACTCCGCAGTGCTTTAACTTGTGGGAACTTCAGCTGTACTCCAGATGACTACTGCATTAGAGTTATAAACACATGTCAGGCAGTATAATTTTACAGGTGTTGGATTAGGCTGTTTGATCTTRCTAACACCATCTGTCAGTACATTTATACGTTTTGGTTTATAAAAGCATAGGTTTCTCAGTCCCTCAAAAAGTCAAATGCTTGTGTAATGCCCAAGAAGAATTGCAATGCAATTTTGAGAAAGGAAGAAGAAGCAAGGATCTCTGCTAAAATAGGACAACCTGTAGGTATATGGAGCCCTGCATAAGAAACCTTAGAGAAGATGATTAGGCATCATTCTGCCTTTCAAGAGGCAGAATAAAAATTTATTTTGCAGAGAGACTCTGGCTTGAATGAGGAGCTACTGGCTCAGCCACCTGCTACTCCCTGCTGCTTCRTATCCAAGTGCCAGGCAACCTTAGGGAGCTTTGAGTCTCAGTCTGACACAAGCAAGATCTACGTAATCCCACTGGGGGTTGTGAAGCTCATGTTCTCACATAAAGATGTACCACAGTACCAGAGTTTAACATGATAATAATAGATCTTGATTGCTTATATATTGTGAAATACCCACATAAGTGTATCTGTTTATACATGAATTGAGAGTCTGTAATGGTAAAAAAAAGTTGAAGTAGTCAATTTAAAACATTAAAAATTATGTCTATATTGTGTATTCTTAACATTTCTCTTTACTAACTTGCTCTAAATTCTTCTTCCTAAGGCCTTAAGCAGTCACACCGCATTTACCAAACACAGTGAACAACTTGGAACTGAGGAAGGAGAAGTGGAAGAGATGGACACCTTAGATCCTCAGACTGGCCTGTTTTACAGATCTGCCCTGACACAGTCGCAGACACAAAAGCAGCAAAAACTGAGTCAGCCGCAGCTGGAACAGACTCAACTGCAAGTGAAAACTCTGCAGTGTTTCCAGACTAAGCAGAAGCAGACAATCCACCTGCAGGCTGATCAAATCCAGCACAAACTCCCACAAATGCCCCAGCTTTCCATAAGGCATCAAAARCTAACCCCCCTGCAGCAAGAGCAAGCACAGACCAAACCAGATGCACAGCACCCCCCACACCATATGATGGCCAAAGAAAGGCAACTCCCTACCTTAGTGGCACAGCCACAGCAAACTGTAGTACAGGTGCTTGCAGTAAAAACCACGCAGCAGCTGCCCAAACTGCAACAGGCACCAACGGCACAAAAAATCTACGTGCAACCCCAGCCCCCCCAGAGTCAAATGCAGCTACCTGCCTCTTCAGAGAAACAGCCAGCAAGCCAGGTAACGGAATATTGATAGCATGCAAAATACACATCGCTGTTCAAGGAAAAAAAAATAAAACACCGACCCTGTCACTGTAGCAGTGTTTAGTCCTGGCAAGAGAGAATCAATCCCTCATTCTGCTAGTAGTAATTAGAAGCAGAAGGTTGACTCTAGGAGAGAGAAGCACATGTTAAAGGGGAAAAATCCATAGAGCTCACAAACGTGTTTTGTTGGACAGT
The DNA here is from genome assembly GCA_902810485.1 of Alauda arvensis. Classification (NCBI taxonomy): domain Eukaryota; kingdom Metazoa; phylum Chordata; class Aves; order Passeriformes; family Alaudidae; genus Alauda; species Alauda arvensis. The sequence goes on along the minus strand of CADDXX010000718.1, from coordinate 319,016 downwards.
TTTTATTAATACCAGCCACCACTGGTGCATGGAATTTGTCCCTAGTTATTTTCTTYTAATTTTTAGATAATGACACATTAGTAATTTCCATTCCCGTAGCACTTTTTATTTCTGTAGAAATAAAGATGAATACACTGCAGTCTCCTAACACTCTCCATTGTTCCTCTTCCTTTACATCTTCCTGGAGTTATGCAGCTTTCATGTACAGGAGTAAYTTGATTTTCCTTGGGAGGGAAAAAGGCAGAGATTGAGGAAGATGGGGAAAAAATGTATTTTAACTAACTCCAGAAAAGTAAAAATTTTTTTGACCCTTTCAGGAATAGATGTGAAAACTAGCATACCAGGGGGCTGTAAATCCCAAAAGAAAATTAGGCTACTGCTACAGTCTTTATCTAGCAGCCTAAAAAGCTGCTTTTCCCCAGGCTTCAATTAACTGTTGCCCTATCATTGCTAACCCCTTTGTTAAAACACTGAGTTTCAATTGTCTTCCTAATAGCAAGTATGTTGTTTGTGCCATTCTGTCCTTGGAAATATTGATGAGGATTTCAATAAAAAAATATTAATTGTAATATGCACAACAATAATTTGATTTTCAGGTGCAACATTTAACTGTAATGCAGGGATCCACTGTTACAGARATAATTTTTGAGGGGCATGAGCCTCCTTTTGTTTCAAAGGTAGCAGGTGGCAGTTCTGTGCCCAAACTGGCATTGCTGGTTACCAGCCTATTTCCCATGCAGGCATCCACGGAGACATCAGTAGCAGATAAATTGAGAGTGTCTATGGTGGAAGCTCAGATTGATGCAAACATAGAACATACGATAGTGGATCCCCCAAACAAGGCCACGTCCACTAGTAAACCTGCTAGTGAAGCAGAGTCGTCACCTTGTACCCAGGGCCCGAGGGTGGCTGCAGTAGGGATGACGGCACCTTCCATCCCCCAGCAACAGACACATACAGAATCCAGCTCAAGTCCTCCTGCTGTTGGTCCTACTTTAACAGAGAGGAAACTCGATGCACAAGGAACACCTACAACAAACCAGTTTATACACATTCAGAATATATCACAAAAGAAAGCTGAAGAGAGCTCATCAGAAATTGTTGTCCAGGTAAGAGAAGACTGAGCAAATAAGGCAAAGATTGAGCGAAGCAAACACGTGTCTGATGCGGTGATAGTCACTGAATGATGTTTGAGTACTTGTGGGTTTATTCCCCAGGTTTTGGTTCTGTTTCTACTCTTAGCTTGTAATCAATTGCTATGTTGAAGTGTAATTCTTAATTTGGCTCAGGTTTCTCTAGTACTGTATAATTCACTCTGTCCTCAGTGTCTTCCTTTTGTTAAGAAAACAACCAAACTCATCTCATTTCACAAAGTACTTTCATTTGTACTGCTTCAACACTTAGTATGAAGTTATATTTTAGAATCTTGTATTATCTATTAAAGTTGCTTCTGAGTATAAAATTAATGACATGGTAGAACCCTACCATGTGCTTACTTGARAAGTTCAGCAAGTAAGGTCTGAAATCAGAAGAAAGCTTTTTAATTTCACTTAGGGTAAGACCACTTCTAAGATAAAATTACTATTGATCTATAGCCTAAATGCTTTGAATAATTTCCTAACTGTTATGCTTGATATTTTCATTGATTCTGCTGCCTTAAATATGATGGTTTATGTTGCAATAAGTTGTCAGAATGTCAACTGAGGAGGTATTTAAGTCTTCCAAGTGGTATAATGTGTACCTTTGTAGACTAGTTGGCATGGCATATGTTCACACAAATGGTAGTGTGGATTGAAATTGTTTTTGTGTGTATCATACTTGTGTTACAGTGAAAATACTTTTGATCTGGGAAGCAATTTGTGTACAGAGGTTTCAAATTTTTCATGCTACTTTGTGAAGTCTTTACTGGGGCTAACTTATAGAAAGTACCAGTTCACTATTCATTTTTAGTCCTTAAATAGACAACGGTAGATTTCTGTTTTACTTCAAACCTGTATCTTTGGCTAATTGGTACTATTTATCATTGTGGTATGCTACAAGCTGTTTCAAAAGTCAAATAATGCCCAGAATTTCAGTTGTATAAAGTCAGAGATTTAGCTTCTAACCTATGAAAGTATAAGTAAAAATAAATAATAWAATAACCATAATAATAATATTAATAATCTTAGAAATAAATAGCTATTGTGTTTCCTCAGCCTCTGAGCTGCAGCTCTGAGCAGGGCCTGAGCCTRAACTCTGTTGTATAACAAAAACAATTCACTGCCTGGTGGGATTCTTGAGGTTGTCCTGTGCAGGGCCAGGAGTTGGACTCATGGTCCTTGTGAGTCATTTTAACTCACATTATTCTTCTATCAGCATGTCTTGTCTGAAAAAGATCAGGCTGAAGAAAATATTATCTATTTTTGGGTTTGCAGAACAGTGGATGATGGGTATTGGTTATGCTGTCACAGACCTTTAGGGAAGATCAAAGGCCAAGATCACTGCCTGGAGAGCAAGATTATTCAAATTTTACCTTTCACAACCCAATCCAGTGAAAGGTTGCTTTGAAGCCTTAGTTAGGGAAAATTGCCCTTGGAAACMAAATAATTCCCGTTCCACAAATCTCTGTGCTTGCACAGATGCCTTTACTTTCAAAATTGTTCATTAAACTTAAATMTTTTCTTTCAGACTATCCCTCACTATTCCATCCCTTGTCACCCCAGCTCCAATGTGGTGGTGGAACCCAGCGGGCTCCTGGAGCTCAACAACTTCACCAGTCAGCGCCTCGATGACGAGGAGACAGCAATGGAGCAAGATGTGGACAGTAGCACTGAGGACGGCACTGAGCCCAGCCCCTCTCAAAGTTCTGCTGAACAATCCTAAGGAATAGGGACACTGGAGTGCACTTTAAAATATCTTGGGATTTTGAGCATCCGAGATGCCCTTCTGTAGTGATGTCTTAGAGCACTTTGCCTATTAGAATTGTTCATTGGACTCTTGAAGCATCAGTATGTTTTAACAAGAAAGCATTGCAAAAGCTGCATCTTAAAAATTGTTTTGGAAAAAAAAAAAAGAGAAGATGTCGGTACCAAGATTTAGTAAACCTGTGATAGTGGAATGTACTCCTGTTCAAAAACAAATCTGCAATGAATTCTACAGCTTGTACTATTGAAGCCCTTGCCCAGATACTGAAACAGCTTTATGTGAAAAGGGATAATTATTTTGCTGTGTCTTTTTAGCTGTTGAGCAAAACACCATAAAAAAAAAAAGAATAAATATTTTTATTTTCAAATAGCATGTGAGAGAAAAAATATCTCTGACAGTGCTGGAAGAGCCCCAGGAATTTTGGAATTGGTTAGCTTTCCTCTCATGCTCACTTAAATTTTTTTTCAGAAGCTTAAAATGTTTTTAAAAATTCTTGTTGGTGAATATTTGGAAATAAGCAAAATCGCTAACTGATAGCAAAGTGGGTTTGCTAGTGGAGTTTTGTTTTCATGCTTTACAAGAAGTTGGGTAATGGTAGATGAGGCATTTCTTTGTGCCATAAGCATGCAAAATGCTCATCTACTCTAGTTGACCTTTGATTATTATTTAAATATAAAATTTAAAGGGAGAAAAATTGTTGAAAAAGTTCCTGTGAAACAGGCAGTTGTATTAACTCTAGTACAAACCAGGGAGAGGGAGGCGTATTTCGCTATTCATCAGTTTTTCAAAACTGGGGATAAAGAGTTCAACATCTTTCCAAGTTGAACTTGAGWATTTAGAAGTGAGCTAAGACTTTTAAAAATCTATATTTTACTCTTACATGCTGTTTTTAAAGTTGACCATTTGGGGAGTTTAAAAGCTTAAATGGGTATACAGTGGTAGGTTTCCAAAATTAGCCTTATGCCTTGGCTTGTTGAAGCAATACATTGGGGTTTTGTGATAGTTACAAGTCACAGAGAGCGGTTTGGGTTCAGATGGGACAAGAGAATCAGTTTTAATACATTCTGGTAATCAAGACAATACATTTTCTTTCCAAAATGTATATAAAACCATGTTTTTAACTGTTTTGTACAGATTTCATTATAAATAACAAAGCATTTTATGACTTTGACATATCATTTAATTGTATATACATGTATAAGCCTAACTGCCCACGTTTTGGTGCTGAAGTACTGTAAGTAGATTTCATCCAAAGTCTAATACAGCTTTTTGCGTCAGTCTTTTTTTTTAAGCTGTCATTTTACTGTTGATACTGTAGTTAAGGTTAAATTCCAATTGGAGTAACAGAAACTGAAAAATACAAACCCTAAAAACCACTTATCTTACCTGTCCTGAGTATCCACCTATGTTAGAACTTGCAGTAACCCCTAGAGGGGGCTCTTGGTTTTCTCAGTCGTCAGTTATCCTATAAACCAAGTCACTAGGACCTTCATATACTTTCTTCCTTCTGTTTTCTTTTTCCGTCAACTTTAGTTCCAAAATAATGTAGTTTATAATTGTGGAGAAATATCCTGATTTTATTTGACATGCAAATACAGGAATAGTGGGTTATGAAACAAATGATTTTTGTGTTTACCTTTGTATGTAAGGTATGTACCTTTGTATGTACCTTACTTACCTAAGTAAGTATTGATTTGGGTTCTGCTGTCCATAGTGCTCAGGATTGAAGAGAATAACATGTTATAAATGAAACATTACACATTTCTTCCTTTATTCAAGTAATAACCCTGCCAGTATGTCATTGTAGGTAGTTAAGGTTTTGATTGGGAGATTTTACTCWTGTTTTAATGAAATCACAGCAATCAACAAAAGTAAAGAAGTTATGCTCAAAGTTGTGGAAGTTCCACATTGCTACAGAATGACAAATGGTGGTTTAATACTAATGTTATTGGCAGTGGACAGTCTGTTGTGCTTTGAAAAAGTAAGGGTCTGTATTTCCCTACCCAGTTTTGAAGGGCCCAAAGCAGGTGATACACACAGTTCTTCTGGCTTGTATCAAATTTTCATTGTTGCCTGGGCTGTTGAAGTGCTTTGGGTGTCCSTGGCATATCTAGGACTGGAAGACCATGAGAATATAAAAGAAAGCAAGATTTTTCTTAAGCACKTATGACTAAGAACATTGCCATTAGTTACAGTTTCAGTTTTAGGTGAGGGTATGTGCTCTCCCTACCCAAAAATAGATACCAAGAAAAGGTCTAAGGTAAATTCAACACCTAAATGCATTCACTATATTGTTGAGTTCTGTTCCAATTTATTCTGATGTCTTATGTAAGACTTTGTTTGCCTGTTTAGTGATGACTGGAGCAAAGKTATGGACAACTACAGTGGACTATTTTAACAGTTCTTTGAAGGCAGCAAATTGTTTAACACCTCAAAGCTTTTCATGTTTCTATGAGAARTGATTGATTCAAGGTTGGCAAGTTGAAGCACATGGTGAGGATGTCTAGAGGTGATGTAAGAAATTTAGAAGAAGGAACTTYGGTAATCAGTGTGTTCATTCTTGACACTCGTCTATTGATGCTTTCCCAATTTCAACTTGTTTTTCTTCAGATTCTTTTCTTGAATTTGTTTCAGCACTTCATCATATGAATCCCTTTTACAAATAAGAAATAGAGAAGATAAGCTAAAATGTAGGATAGATACATTTGTTGGGGTTTTTTTTACTAGATTTTTGATAATGACAGTAAGACCAGGTGCTTGGGGCATTTGTCCTTCTCTCTTTWGCATGAAGTCCAGGCATCACTGCCCATTCTTTTGTCCTGCCTGGCAGATGTACAGCTTTTTCCTACCAGCCCTAGGGATGCTTCACCCCCCTGAAGCCATGTACCCACTTCTCACAGCCCTGTAAATATCAGCAAACTGCTAAAAATAAAACATCAGTATGCAAAATAATATTGCATATCCCATGTCACTCATAAGCTGCATCTTCWTTCCTGRAATTAATTTGATGTCCCTTCTTGGAATAGAAGAACAAGTAGGTATGGTGGTGATAATTTTTGGTACTAGGAATTAGCAGGCAATAGGCTTGTATCTTAKCAGAAAGCTGTGGAYAAATTGCAGAGTAAGTGAAATGGCATTAATGAGTTGCTTTGAATGCAGCAGTTTAATGAATGTGCTCTGGTACTGTAGTAACATGAATTTTCAAAAAAGGGTGCTAAGAAAGTGAACTGAAGTTAGAGGAAGTACTGAAATGAGAGGGAAATAATGTGTGCTTTAAAGATGCAGGGAATCACAGAAGATTGCMTATTTTCTGGAAAGGTTAAACCATTGTGGTGACTGTATTTTCAGTCTCAGTGTTTTTCCCACTGACAAAACAAGCTTTTGAAATTTCAGGGCAAGATAGAAAAAGGGACCTTAAAGCCCTTTGAACAGAACACATGACTAAATCAATGGGATTAAAAAAAAACAAAAAACACATCTCTCTAAAACCTTCTAAAAAAAGTCTGGAATTAAGACTATGCTTTTGTTTCTAATGCAGAAATAGTTCCTGAAGTCTAATSCTTTCACAGGTGAAGGTGGTTGTGYRTCCCCACTGATGCACGCAGAGGCAGATGATTTCAGCTTGGCAACATTCAATCCAGAGAAGACTGATCATAATTTAGGATAATGAACTAGAAAAATATTAGGGTTTGCCTGTATGAGGAAAAAAAGTATGTTTAGCAGCTGTGTGTCTGTGTTTGACTCCTTTCCCTAAGTTTTGAAGTAAACCATGAAGAATGTTTGCTAACAGCCTGTGCATGGTTTCCTTCCACACTGTGAGACTGAGTTTTTCCCCTACTCAAAGTCTGTCCTTATAATCTTTGTGTCTGTTTTCTTCCAGTAGAAAAGAAACACCTTATGATATAAATTTAGAGCTTAACATAGCTTATCAAAGAGAAAGTTAGGGAAGAAGTACCTTCAGGTGTATTTGTGGGTTCCTTTGCAAAAAGAAATTGCTGTTGGGGCATTTTAGTCTGGTA
>CADDXX010000718.1:297487-311185 GCA_902810485.1 Alauda arvensis | reverse complement strand
GGGTTGGTTGGTTGGGAGTTTTTTAGGTTTCTTGGTGTTTTCATCAGCTTTCCAGCTCAGTAAGGTTTTTACCAGTTTTGAAATTTTCTTTTGTCCTGGTGATCCTGTTTTCTGTAGCTGCCTTTATTAAATAGATTTAGAAAAGCTACTCTTGTCACCCAACTGGCAGTGGGTGATTAGTACCATGGGCTTTTTGGGCTATTTTTGAACCCTTCAGAGAGTGGTAGGCACATCAGCCAGTCTCTTATGTACTACATATGGGTTTTAGACTCCATAAAATGGTTTTGCTTGGAAGGAATGAATGAARATTATCTAATTTTGTCACTTGAATGTCCAAACTACCTAGCATGAATCTTTCTGGATGGCACTTTTACTAAAACTTWGATAATCCTTACTTGTAAGAGCCTAATTTATTACCCATTAGAGCAAACATTGTTCAGAAATTTGTCTTTTATGGTGAAAAAAAAATCAGCTTGTCACAGCTCTTAGCCAGAACTGTCCCAGAGGCCCATAGATCTCCAGTACTTTGTGGCTTCSTTCATATCAGGCTCTACCAGAAGCCAGCTAAAGGCTCTGTAAGTCTCTTTGCATAGGCTTTTTTTTTTGCTGTTAAGGATAATGCCCAAGACCTGCATACAGCAAAGAGCTGGGAACAGTTYTTTGTGCCCACATGTCACTGAGGTTGGCAGGAACCTCTGGAGATCATSTGGTCCAGCGCTCTTGCTCAAAGCAGGGTCACCTGCTCAGGACCATGTTCAGCTGGGTTTTTGGAAACCTAGCGTGATGAAAACTCACCAACCTTTTCCAGCGACCACCCACACATTCTTTTTTCTTCTTTCCTAGTATGTGCTGTGTTTTCTGTTTTTTCTCTTGGTTTGTTTTGGATATGAAATARAAATACTATATTGAGAAGAGGCTCACAATGGCATGAGAACAAACCACARGGAAGAAGCACAAATTTAGTGAGAACAAAGTGTTGTAGCTGCCATGTTCCCAGAAACAGGGATATATGTTTTCCTCTCCAGACTTTAGCTTTTTCAGTTCTCCCTGCAGCCAATTCAGGACTGCAAAGGCACAGGGTACTAACAAAACACTATCATCAGATGCCACTTTCTAGTATTTCTTAATATTAAAAAGGTGTCCAGAGGAGGATTTGAAGGCTTGGTTTTTTCCTACTGCATCAATCTACAGGTGGATGCAGTGGCTGTTACTGAGCATTGTGCAGCCTTGATTTTTTTCCATGAAAATATATAAKATAGATCTGTAGGTGACCACGGTATTGCCTCTTGATTTACGGCTTTTGTTCAAATCTACCATGTAAATGTGACACATGCAAGCCCAGAATGACTAATTTGAGAACTGGAGGGCTGCCTTCCCTGTGAAACAAGGATTTTGGTCAGGGTGGAGCCTTGCTAGAGCCATTCATTGCACACATACTCATTTGGTTGCAGATTGTGCTCCCCTCTGATTTTGTCCTGAGGCRTGCATGAGTTCTCCTGCTATAAATAGAATTGAGGACACCAAAATCATAATAAAAATCTGCCAAAGCATCTTAAGACAACTCGGGAAGATGCTGCAAAGCAGGGCTTGCTAAGTGCAGAGAACATAAGATAAGGCTGTACTAAAATCGTTATCAAATGGCTGTATTACAAATAATTGCTATGAAGTTTGACTGATAGTAGGGTGTGGACTCAGTGAGCAATTGCCTCATCTGATCAGCCRCTGAGAAAGTACCATAGGGCTTGGGGTTACTTTTGGTTAGGGTTAGCACAGGTGCTTTATGGAAAGTTATTGTTTGGAAATAAAATAGGAGCCTCAAGCTGAAATAAACTGGGGTTGAGGAACAGGGGTTGCAAATTTTAAACTTGAGGGTAAATGCAGCCTGGATTCTTTAAATTATTTCAATCAAGGTGCAGATGGCACAAGAGCAACTCTGGTCCCAAAGCTTTAGTTGCATTGCAAAAGTTGGGTAGAAGAATACATCTGGTAAATTGCTTGATTTGGATGTGCGTGGTATGTACAGATGGAATGTGGGAAACAATGGTGTACAGATGCCAGCAGGACAACTGGAGGGGAACTACCACAATCCCCTACAGAGAGCTGCAGCTCTTGTTATGCTAAGACACAGCCATAGTTTGCRCCTTGATGGTTGATTTGGTAGTGGTACCCTTGTTTGCAAAACTTAACTCAAAAGGTTACCAAGTTCCTGACAGAGGTGGACTATGCCACACGTTACCTCTTTTCTCCTTACCTTTCATCCCTAGATAAAAAAGTTTAAAGTACCCAACTTCAGTCTTAAAGCTACTAGAAATCACTTTTCCTGTCCAACAACTTTTTTATGAGAATGAGGTTCGTTTTCATTATACATCACATTCTTGATCTTGGTTCAGGCAGAAAGGGTGTCCTTTTGTGATTTCCAAAGGACTTCATGATTTCCCTTTCCCTTCTTCTCTGTCCTTTTCTTCCTGGACTTTGTGGTCATAATGCAGTAATCTACAACCTAGAGATYAGCAGGACAGCAGTAATGTAAGGAATGGAGGTTCTTAGGTCAAATCWAAATTAAGTTCCCCTTGGAAATTGCCAAGAAATTCCTTAGTTGGTTAGGATGACTGTAGAAAGGCATGAGACAGCTTCATCACCACAGACCTAGAAGATCTGGATTTCCATGCCATGGAGACTGCCTCACAGAACTGAGGTTTGYTGTGGGATGGGACACTGRAACAGGCTAYCCACAGAAATGGTGKRATCGYCATCCTTGGAAGCTGGGATGTGAACATGGCTTGGTGGTGAATACAGCCGTGCTGGGGTAACAACGCAACTCGATAATGTTTTCCAACCTAAACAATTGTGAGGGTGTGTGGCACTGAATGCATAGCACAGACCAAGGTATTGATGTTGTTTTACACAGGCACTTCTTCTTTGGAGGGACCCATGAGCTACTGCACAGGTCAATGGAGTTCATGGGGCCATTGAGAAGCAGGAAGGAAGAAAGASAACGCCTTCTGTAGCCTGGTGAGCTCAGCAGGTGAAATGACACATCAGCTTGCAAACTTCAGGTTGTAAATCACACMCCTGGGAGATGTGGTGACATCAAACATGCAATCATTACGACTCTCCCATGGGATATGTGAAGAGTCCTGGATATGATGAAATTAGTCAGTACAAAAGCAAAGGCAGATGTTACAATGACCCCCCAAAGACCTGTGGAATGTCCTGTGAGGAAGCTAATGTGTTTTCATCCTTCACCTTGTTTTTTGGCAGGTTGCTACACAGTCCTCCACAAATAAATGAATCCACACTGCAAAACATTCCCCATTGCCAGACATCCCATTTGCTGCTGCATTCTATGACAATGTCCCTTAAAGCAATGACAGCTCTTGCATTATTTTTTGAGCTGCCTCATGAACCCTGGAATATAATAGGCAATGGGAACACCAGGATGCACCTGAACAGCTTGGATTTTATTCCTGTGGAAAATGGTGATTGTTCCTCTTACAGACATAAGAATCTGTTTCTAACTTAGGTTTCCACTTTTTGGCTTAATGTTTCATGAAAATTCAAAGTCTTGTGATTTGAGCCCTCTTTTTCTTATATTCCACCTCTCCTGCTGACCATAATATTTCTTGTAGGGTCCTAAGTTTCCACCAGACCAGTGCAAGAAGCCCAATGAAACAGATAGTCTCACTCCTGAAATTCTGGTGTGTGTCTTTCTGGTGTGACTTGTCCATCAGACCTGTCTTCTCCTTCCCTTGGCCAGACATGTTTTGTAATAGCAACTTAAAATAACACTCTTGCTGCTGTTGGAGTATCACCAAAAATGTTGTTTGGTATTTAATTTCTGCATCTAATTTCTTGATACCAAAATAAATGTTCCAACTCGGGAGAGTTTAGTGTAGATATCCTCTGGTTTGGCTTGGCAGGGACCCAGCCTCAGAGGTCCATAACATGTTACATGCTGTGCACAGTCTCTTGGCTACAGTCTTGTTCCTCTTAGTTTGTGACTGTCACATCCTCATTTTGCTGTTGTGGGGTGTTCAAATTTGTCCTGTTCTTTCACAAACATTTTGAAAAATTTCTTCTTCATGCTAATACCTTGTGTTATTCCATCTTCTCACCAGAGAGGAGTCACCAGGACTGCTCCTGCTTCCTTCTCCTTACTCATATTAGCACACAGATTTTGTTTTCTATTACTATTATTTGCTATTTACTATTACTATTATTTACTATATTTACTATTTACTATTTTGTTACTACTCAAGTAATACCAGTCCTTTCTGAACTACGTAGGGTGTTTGTGTAATAAAAAAGCAAGGAGTCTCTGCAATTTCTAATGCACTAAGGATAAAGAGTAGCTCAGGGCCATGAGTAGTGTAGATAGGTTAAACCACAAAACTAAAGGCCAAGTGTACTTTGGATTTCATAGAACCATAGAAAGGCTTGGGTTGGAAGTGACCTTTGAAATCATCTCATTCCAATCCCCCTGCATGGGAAGGAACCTTCCACTAGACCAGGTTGCTCCAAACCCCATCCAGCCTGGCCTTGAACGCTTCCAGGGATGGGACAGCCACAGCTTCTCTGGGCAACCTGTGCCAGGACCTCACTACTGTCTTGAGAAATGAGTTTCTAATCTAAAATTCTCCTCTTTTACTTTAAAATCACTGTCCTTGATCCCCTCTGAAATTCCATGGGTTTCTCTGCCACAGCTTCAATTTCTGTTTGCTTTCAGGTACAGCTATTYAGAATTCATTGTTTCCTATGAAAAAAGTAAATAGTTTTGCAAAAATAATATAACTTAATTATAATGGAAGTTTAAAAAGACTGCTGTTTGGAAAAGACTGTCTTTCAATTGGATGCTTTATTTTTGAAACATGAGCTCATGATGTCGGATGTTTCTGTTTTTCTTTTATGAATGATGAAGGATTTTGGTAGCAGAAAACATTTGTGAGTTTTAAATTCAGCATATGATTTCASTCTGTCCCCCTCAAAAACATACAATTATTGATTTAAAAAGACAAATCAAAGGGTCAGGTGCCTTTATTGGACACCACCTGCATGAAGCTCTCTAGGAATATAGCCAGGCTTCTCCAGCCATGCTACAAGCTCTCATTTTCCAGGAGTGTAAACAATCCCATGCAGGTGTGTCACAGCAAACCTAAGCCAGAACAGCCCAAACTGCATCGTGCTATAAATGGTTTCCTGCAAAGAACAATACCTCATCTGTTTTTCTGTTGCAGTTTGAATGTGGTGGCAGGCTGGTCTTCTTCATGATCTTTCGACAAAAGAATAGCTCAAGAAAAGTAAGTTAATACCAGAAGGTCCCCAAATTAATTTGGTTATGCCATGTACCTTGACACTATAAATATGAATTTTTCACTATGAGAATGAATTCTTCACTATGGGGTTGGAAGTAAATGATCTTTAAGGTCCCTTCCAATCCAAACCATTCTATGATTTTATGTGTCAAATGGAATAAAAAAAATTATGCTTCTGCATTTAATTTCTTGTTCTGCTGTTCACACATCTCCCATATTCTGCTTTTACAGGTGAACTTCTGTAATAGAATTTCTAAGCACAAAAGGCTTGTGCTGAAGGAAGACTTGTTATGTCTGAATGGTGGCAACATCACCCAGCAATGGTCAGTTTTACATCAGTACTGAACAGCCAGCCTAAAAGCCACAAGGGAGTGTTGTTGCTTTGGGGAAAATGTGTTAACCTCACCAAACTGTTCAGATGGTGGGAAATAACAGCTGGACCAGCTGTGGCTTCTAAGCTGAGAAGTACACAGGAGTCCTTTTCATGTAGCCTATGGAAAAAAASACGYRTGAATGGCTGTAGTGGACCAATATCTTGCCTCTCATCAGGACCCATCCACTACCCTCATGAGCAGACCCAACAGTAGGATGCAGTGTGAGCTTTGTCTCAGCTTGGCACATTTATAATAATGTATTTCTTTTTCCAGTGGAAAACTGTTATAATAACAATGTGGTTGTGGTTTTGTGTGTGTGTGACACTTTTCCATGATATGGCAGCTGGGGACATAGTTTAGTGGTGAACACAGTGGTGCTGGTTTAAGGAGTACTTGATAAACTTAGAGGTTTTTTCCCAACCTTAATGACTCTATGATTAGTGGTTTCCTTATCCTCAGGCCTTTTTTCAAATAAATACCASTAGGTTGCAGATCAGTTCATTCCTTTGGGGGAAGCATGCCTTTGTGGTGAACAGGCTTAACAAGGGTTCTCTTCACCAGAATGTGTGTGACCCTAGGCTAATAAATCACTTGCTTTGCTCTTTGCCTTGGCTCCCCAAGCCTTTGRCCATCTTCCTTCTCCACAGGGTAGTGTAAAGATAAAATCCATTTGGTTTTGAGTCGCTTGGATACTGTTGGTGCTTAGGGCAAAATTAAAAGTACATAAAAAGAAAAATGCATCTTCTAGAGTATTTTCTCTGGTCTCCAACCCTCYTCATGTAATTAACCAACCACTGTGTCTTTCCTTGGGCCAGTTTGACATCCCAAGCTGCTGCTCATCTGATGTCCTCACTCAGCAGTTCTCTGCAGGGCCCTGCAACTTCTCTCCCCTGGCCAGCAAAATAAATTGGCAATTAAAGCTAGCAGCTTTTAACTGGCAAATCACCTCTTCTAGCACTATTCCTCCATTCCCTGCAATGTTCCTGGTGATGCCTGAAGAATAAGACCCAACTAACATCTTCTTCCAGGGCTTTCCCCACACTRTCTGTTCCTCAGAGGAAGCTGTGCTCAATTTAACCATATTTTGGTGTTAGATTATATGTTATTTATATACAGAGAGATTCTCTGATTATCTGCCTATAACCCTTATTACTTAAATCAAGTCCAAGTTTAAATGAGTTAGACTAAAAAATCCACAGAAGTCATAGCTATGACTGTACAAATACACCCATGCAGTGATGTCCAAGGTGTTTGTAGTTCTGATACGAGATAAAGTGTTTGACAGGGTTAGGTTAAGATGATTTAGCTGGGTTCAAAGGGACTGTACATCATCCAGTCCATGCTCTAGGTAGTAGAGCTACACTGGTTGAAACCTGCTTATGAGCTTCAATTCCATTAATTTTTTAATATTTTAAACTGCCTTTTGCTCTATTCCCAAATGATCTTCCCACTACATAGGAGGACAGAAGGTGCCAGTTCAGTGACTATAAAGGAACTGGAGTTCATTTTGGCTTCTTCTAAATTATCAAAAGCTACTTCTGTTATTCCCTTTCTCCCAAATTACGGCAATACACATGGTCTCAGTAGCCTAACTGCATGGGCTGCAACTCTCCCAGTCAGCCCAATAGGGTCAGAGCACAGTCATGTGGTTGGCAAGACCTTAACTGTTAACACAATAATTRCTATTCATGCAAAGCAACTTGAAATGCTTATTCACAGATCTGAGGCAACCCTTCAGAGTAAATTCCTCCTCAGAGGAAGCCCTGAAGCAAAACTCAGCATTTTGCTCAAATGCAAAAAAAAAAAAAAAAAAGAAAAAAAGAAATTCTTTATACAAAATCTCACTTGAAAGATATTGAATCACAAAATGGTTTGGATTTGAAGTGACCTTAGAGCTCATCCAGTTCCACTCTGTACCTTCCAGTACATCAGGTTGCTTCAAGCCCTGTCCAACCCAGCCTTGAACACTTCCAGGGATGGGACAGCCACGGCTTCTCTGGGCAACCTGTGCCAGGGCCTCACCACCCTCAAAGGGAAGAATTTCTTCCTAATATCTAATCTAAATCTACCTGCCTTCAGCTCAAAGCCCAATCCACATCTTCACGTTGCTGTGTTTTTTGTTTTGGGCTTTAAACAGTTAACTACACATCTTGGCTGGTCTTCCTCATCCTTTTATGGTGGATCATAAATGCAGTGCAATGAATTCCATTTATTAGATAACATTTGTAGGGTACCTGAGATGTGAACAGTATTTTATAGCTTGCATGTAAGACATACTCCCTGTCTAGGACACTTTGAAATCTAAAGTAGTCAAGTTTACCACTTGGCAGGACTTGAGAAAATATTTCATCACAAGGATTATGTGAGGTTGCCAGTGATTAGAAAAGAGGAGTGCTGATTGGAGAGCTGAATTTTCAAAGTGCTTTGAAGAAAAGAGGATGTTTGACAGATGAACACAGAGAAAAGACAAAGGCACAAGGCCAAGAATGTGAAGAGATAAAAAAAGGAAATTAGATGAGAAGAYAGAGATAAGCCAGTGCACTGTGAAATCATAGTCTGGATCCTGGTCCTGGGTGGAAGAACTCCAGTTATGGAGGTTGGGAAGTAGTATAGGTAGGTCTTAGGACAGCTGTGTTTATAACTAAAACTGTGTGAATAAATACTGTGTGATTTCTTGGTCTCCAAGAGGGAAGTATGGACTTGGGAATGAAAGAAAAGCATGAGTGATGTGCTGCACCAAGAGCAGAAAAGGAGGGGAAAAAAGTCAGAGCTTTGTGAGGCAATGCAAGGTGGAGAGGTGAGAGCTGGAAGGAAAATGTTTTCACTTCTGGGAACAAGAAGTGTGTTTGAAATGCAGGGCTTGGTAGTGAGAGCTCCCTGTGTTGAGATAGAGGGGCAAGAGAGGTCAAAACCAAGTGCCAACACCCAGCATCATGGCTGGATGGCAGGAGAAGCATGGATGAAATACTTCAGGACAGAAGATGGATAGAAAGAAACAAGGAGGACCAAAATCATGATCCAGCCCAACAGCAATACACAGAATAAGATTAGAGATAGAGAACCTTGCAGAAAGGTTTGTGGGAAGATGTTCAGGGACTCCTCCTTCAACTTTGTTCTGTCAAARGCATTGTTCCCTCTGTCTTCTCTGATGTAGAGAAGCCAACTGCTTCTGCCTGGATGTGGCCATTGTTGCTTATCAGAGAATCGTGGAATGAGTTGGGTTGAAGGGGCATTAAAGATCATCTAGTCTAACTCCCTGCCATGGATGGGAACACCTTCATTAGATTACRTGTACTTCCAAAACCACAAGTCTGTGCTTTGCCATTCTGTGCTTTACAATTGATAAAATTCCCCTTCAGATAAACCTACACCTTGCAGAAATCTTGATGGCTTTTGTTGAGCATGACTGTTGCTTCCCTGTGCTCCCTTGTCTGTGTTGACCTGTCTGCCCCTTGCTTTATTCTTTGACTGTGAGTCAAGTAGACCCTCCAGCTGACCTTCAGGGTGCTGCAGTGATGCAGGGAAGMCATGTCCTGGTCTAGGTTTTCCACCATGGCAGCTGATGCAGGATGRGTTATCATCCTTCTCTTGGCAGGACTGGTAGAGCTCTGTCCCTTGGGTAGAGTAAYATGTGTCAAAAAGAACACTCCACCTTTAAGTTGCTAATTTGTACAAGAAACTGAGTTAAAAATTAGCATCATGAAGTGGATCCAGGAGCTGGTTTGGGGCACCTAGCTGGACACAGGATCTGAGAAATCTCCTGGTTTAGCAATATAAATGCAGAGAGAATGAGCTGTCTCCATTAGCAGCAGCRTAACAGAAGAGAGCTACCAGCAACTGATGAGTGGAGAGGTGGGTGGATTAAAGACAAAATTAAAGAAACACATGGGGAAATTCAGGATGAGAGCTTTTTCCTTTTTTGCCTTAGTTTGTTGGGTTTTTTGGGTTTTGGGGTTTATTTGGTTGGTTGGTTGGTTGGTTGGTTGGTTGGTTGGTTGGTTTTGGAGGTTTTTTTTTAGTGCCTGTGCTTGGTGCAACAATTCCCAGGAAAAAACATGAGGGTAGAAAAACAACAGTCTTTCACAAGTCAGAATTTGATTTTTAATAGAAAAACAAATTCCTCTAAGAGCAGCTCCTGTTTTATATGTTAGCCTTAAA
Source organism: Alauda arvensis (assembly GCA_902810485.1). Taxonomy (NCBI): domain Eukaryota; kingdom Metazoa; phylum Chordata; class Aves; order Passeriformes; family Alaudidae; genus Alauda; species Alauda arvensis. Next base: position 301,341 of record CADDXX010000718.1, on the reverse strand, counting down.
GSACATAATATTATGAAACTTTGAATAATATTTAGCAACTGCAGTAATCCAGTTAATTCTTTTAATAGACATTCACTTACATCCTGTTTATAAGATGTCCCTGAGCATCTGCAATATTACAAAGATATATTGCCATGACGAAGTGATTAGAGGAGATTGTTTGCTTGGGTGGTGGTGATTAATTTCAGTTTGTTTTACAATCTAGAAAGTAAGTGAAGATGTTAACACTTTGGTTGAGAGGTCTTCTAGCCCCTCTAGTTCTTCAGGTAGTCCAAGCAGACCTCAGCAATTTGAAGACTAAACTCTGGTWTGCCTTTTTATTCTTGGTTTTAATCAAAATCAAGTCATTTTACAAGACCTTGTAATTTGTTTACCTATTTGCACTATGGTTTCTGGCATTATTTATACTGTGTTTAATTTGATGATGTTACCCAAATCATGTAAATCATCTGGAATTGAACTGGAGTGTTTATAAAAAATCTGGTATTTACCTAAAGAGCTTTTAACTCAGGAAGTCAGAATGAAATAGGGAATCAGAAGAGGGCTGTGTAACAGTTCCAAGTTCAGTGCAAATTTACCAGGTTATAAAGTTTTCTTCAACAAATGTTTCCATACAAGGATGTACTAGAAGACATCTGTGCATGACTGAGGAATCTTACGCTGCTTGTGGGAGTTGGAAGTGGGGCCAAGTGCTTGCACAACTACTTGAGTAACTGCAGACTTACAACATAGACATGRGGTGAAAGACTGTTTCTTACCAACCTGAGCCCTGGGCATCTTCACTGACGTGCTGGAGATGTAAGTCATCAAGTAATTTAGCAAGATGGGCAAAGCTCACAGCCRGTTTCAATGCTGGTATAGCTGATTTCATCACTTCTTGCAACAAAGGAAGCAAAAGCAGAGCAACAGCAGAACCCGTGTCTCATTTGACCATCTTGGTGGCTGACTTTTGGCAGTGTAGTGTAGGGACAACCTGCATGGCCATAGTCTCTCCTCCATTCATCAGGCAGACAAACAAGAGGATTCTCGCTGAAAACCTATTTGGCAGCTTCCAACAGCTCCAACTTTTTTTKCAGAGAACAGGAGGGGGATGTGGGAGGTGTGGAAACCTCCACCCTTAACAGTTTGTACAGTAGTAGCAGGGAGTGTTTGTAATAGTAGCCAAACAACCTATTCTCCTGGAGTGTGGGAGTGTGCAGGAGCAAGTCCAAAATCAATAAGACCCAAAAACATAACAACAGTTAGCACTCATCTACAATTACACCTCCCTGCCTAAAATATCAGCTCAGAACATGTATTTACATACTTATACTTCCTACTAAAAATAAACAAATTGAAATCACAAACCTACTATGTGAGTAGGTGGGGGAGAAGACATTACATGTGAAGTGTAGCATGTGATATAAATTCCTCTGTGATGTGTTCAGGCTCCCTTCCCATCTCACTSTCCTTGCAGCATTTTAGATTGATTTGCTAGACAATTCTAGCAAATCAATCTAAAATGTGGGTCTGCTTTGTGTCTATGTTGTTRTGCATTATCCATACTTCAGCCACATTTCCAGGCAAAAGTTACCAGCAATTCTTACCTTATTTTGGGATGATTTTTTTGTTTTGTTGTTTTGGGGTTGGTTTTGGTTTTGGTTTTGTTTGTTTGTTTTGTTGGGGTTTGTTTGTTTGTTTTCTAGTGTTTGTATGTTTGCTGGAGACACCAGGTCCTAAGTTTGTTTTCTGGCTTTGCCACTGATTCACTGGCWTTGTGGGAACAGCCTGCACTCATTACATGTGTTGAAAGTTAGGATTGCTCCTTTTGTTTTCTTTCTCTYAGGGAATTTTCTCCCATCTGTTGCTAAGAGACAATAATGACCAGTACTTAAGAGAGACAAAAGAAGCAGCCACAGAGAAGGGAGGGGAGTGTAGCTGGCTGCAGTATAGTAGCTGAGTGTCATTCTCTTGGGAAAGGCAGAGATACCACCAGATTTTTGGCTGGGGGATGAGGGGCTAGGCTCAGCTCTTCTCTCTCAGCATTGGAGGACAGTCAACCTGTTTCTTAGTGGGGGGAGAATACAGTTCCACTGCTGGAGCACAGCCTTGTACCACTTCTTCTGGCATGCATGAGCCTTTGCTCAGGAAATTCATATTGAGCCTCCCTTTCTTTTGGGTTGCAGTTGCACATGAGCTGTCCCACCAAAGAGCCCTAGTTATTTCTGTATCCTGAGTATGTCTGGTGTAATTAATTCTCTCTAAGGTACTGTCTACATTAGCAAATTGGACTTGCCCATGGCTGCTCTTCAGCACTGAGCCCTACTAGCACTTGATACCCCTTTTCCACACTACTGAAATCTATTTGTTACCAATACATGGTGTCTCAGCATCTTGYGCTATTTCCCAGACTATGTTTAATGGCACTTCAGGACAGGGCTGGTTCAACCAGGACAGAAGCATCCCAGGGGAAGCTTAGCAGCGCTGACATTTATGCACAGTCTGAGTCCATATCGTGTTTAGTTTACTGGAGTAGATGATGCTCAAAAGACTATACTGGATATTAATTTTCACAAGGTGGTTGCTTCGCTTCTAAAGTGTTTTTATACTATTCAGTTTCTTCAGAAATTGGACAGTCCTTGCCCATTTCTGGTTGTTTAGAAAAAAGGCTTCAAATTAGTTTGGACCACAAACCTCCAGACTCTTTGAAACTTCATTAAGACTAAGCTGCATCTTTCCATCTTCCTTTAAACTGAACATATTATGAAGGATCTATCATTCCTAATCTTTTATGCATCAGTACATGTGKCTTTGATCTTCTATGCATTGGTAGATGTGGCTTTGCACACTRTGTCTTGAGAAACTATGATACAGGGCATTCTCATGTAAGAGCAGAAGAATAGAAGAATATCCTTTCTGTCTTTGATTATTTTCTAATGAATCCTAATTTTGGTAAGGATAAGGTAAAGAATGTGTCTATCATTGCTTTTCTTGTGCAGGTGTCTGTAAAACAGCAATAAAAGGCTGACAAGCAAACTTGCTGTCCTAGGTTGCAATGTAAGATGTGCCCAAAGTATGTATTTTATCACCATCTTCAYGAGCTGTTAAAACTAGGTGAGGCAGTGTTTTCCTTACCTCCTCCCTCCAGACTTTCTTCTGTTAATGGGCCATAAATGCACTGCATAGGACTCATAGATAACTCCCTTCGGGAGCCATCTCTGCTTAATGGGCAATCAAGGACCCATCGTATGACTCATAGAATGTTATCAGCCCATTGTGAGATGCTCTGCCCAGGGTGAAGGAGCCAAGCATTCCCACCTGGATATAATCTAGGGCTTGGAACAGCACAGGAAGACCTTACCAACTGGATTCCCAGAGGATAAGAGCTACCAGACCTTTCTATGGGATCACTGCTTCAACAAGACCACTTCATCTAGACTGCTACCACCACCCTAACGAACAGGGTGTCAGGTTGTATTCTGACTCTGCCAAGGGTCTTTTCTGTTTTTCACTATTGCATTCATTTTATTGTTTTCCTATTAAATTGTATTTCTGACTTGGAGTCTCTCACTGGTTTTGCTTTCAGTACACTTGTGTAGTGCTCAGGAAGCCAGAAGCATTTTCCGGTAGCATCTCTAGTGAGAGAAATGAGACCCATAAGTAGCTATTTCTTAGGTTCCCAGCCTCTTTTGGAAGAAAGGATCTTTTTTGTCTCTCATCTGAGGACTAGGRAAACATTTTTTGTGAAAAAGATCTTTATCTTCATCATGAAAAATGCCAGTGTGAAAAGTATTTAAATTTCCTCTCCATATCAGGAGAAGCATCAGTAAACCATGTTGGATGGTGCTTTAAGCAACCTGATGTTGTGCTCCAGA
>CADDXX010000718.1:282251-297227 GCA_902810485.1 Alauda arvensis | reverse complement strand
ATCTGTTATCCTGAGTCACCGCTGCCCTTTCTATGAGGTATCTGTTCTGCCAACAACCAGAAATTTCCAGCAGCAGCTTTGCAGATTACTTGCCTACCATAAYGATRCCAAAATTATYTTTGCTTTTAYATATTCTTTATWTACATTCATAGCTCTGTAGATTATTATTGTACAGTTATATAGTTTCCTAACTCCAATACTTTTCCCATCAGACAAATTCCTGAAGGCTTGTTCTAATCTTGCTTCTTCAGGGAATCAAGACCAAGACACCTACCCAAGATGCTTTTTCATGGATTAGATATAAACAACTAGCCAGGAGGGGGGCTTCAGAAGGGGTTGAACCAAGAGGGGGAATTACTTCATTACCTGTATTTCTAATTGGGGATTCTTGWCAATTATGCTAATTTGCCAAACTTATAACACTGTATTTGCCCTGTATCCCATATGCATTTTTGATGCATTTTCGATGCATTTTCAGCATGTTGTGCACCTGGAGGGACCCTTCATTAAATAGTAACTGCATTTTTATCACCTTAACCTTTTTTGACTCTTGATTTTAGGGGCTTAAGACAACAATACCAGAATGGCCTAACCCCCTTGACTTCTAAAATATCAGTAATGCACCCTTCCTTTCAGTGAATACCCACATATTTCCAAAGTGCTCTTTGTTTGGGACAGCAGTTTTGCTTCATTTAGCTGAYAGTCAGTTCCAGTGTTGCTATTTTTCTGCAAGCTCTCAGAATCCTGTGAGACAGCAAAAAAATTGGTTTTACAGCTTTGCAGTGTGAGCAAAGTGATAGCAAAGCAAAAAATTACGATGAGAGATAGTGAAACCAGTAGTACTTTGGCTGAAGAGATTCACATCTCAAAGTTTGGTTTTTTTTCCTGTGTAGACAAAGTAAGCACACAGATATTAATTTCAAACATATTGTTATGAGTAAATAGCACAAAATTATGTTTCRCATACTTAGAATCATAAAATCATAGTATGGTTTGTGTTGGAAAAGACCATCTATTTCCAAACTCCCTGCCATGGGCAGGGACATCTTCTACTAGACCAGGTTGCTCCAAGCCCTGTCCAACCTGGCCTTGAACACTTGCAGGGATGGGACAGCCACWGCTTCTCTGGGCAACCTCTGCMRAGGCCTCACCACCCTCATCCAGCCTAAGTGTTGAAGGCCTGAGATTTCTTACAGGAGTCATAGCACTGTAGATGTATTCCTCTGCTTGGTGGCTTGTGGTTTTCTTCTCCTAGATTATTTCATACTTGGAAAGTATGAGTTTAAACTATCTAAAAAGCCTCTGAAAGCTGGTGAGCAGCATTCCTGCTGCTGATGGGCATTCCCTGAATTCATCATACTATGCCTGAAGATCTTTGCTATGACGGTCATGTGAAGAGGTTGAGGAATGGGAAAGTCTCTGTTGTGTTTTGAMTACTGAAGGGAATCCAGATGAAACACCATTTCAGTGAGAAAACAACATATGTGAAGAGATCAGGAATCTGGAACTCTTCCTCTCCTCCCAAGTGAATCTTCTACACCAGAACCAGAGTCGGACCCTTTCTCAGCTCTCTTTTTGGCCTTGTTCGTTCTAGGATGTGTAAGTGTTGTCTGCTGGGTCTGGCTGGGAGAGGGGTCTGTGCTACTGTGCCTGGGCAGGCAGGCAGGGTGTGGGCAGGAGGCTCTGAAACCTGTCTTGTAATGCACTGTAAGCACACTTATCTCTTGGAAAGCCCCTGCTTCTGCCTCGTGTGTCATGGTATGCATGGGACCAGTGTGTGGCCTCTCAGACACTGATGGTTCAATGCAGGATAGCTTGAGCACTCAGCTGGGTATTYCAAGATCGTCCAAGACTGTCTTCCCAAGGACCAAGCAATCCCAACATCTCTGATATCACCCAAGCAACCCTCCAGTAGAACAGTGGTCACTGGTCTCAGTAGAAGCAGGACACAAAACCTGACTAARACACAGGTGTGTTGGGTACAGGCCAGTTGGAATATGGGTACCCAAGTTCAAGAAAGAAACCGAAAACCTCTTGTAAATTCATCTGACATTCTTGAAAAACTGAGGATACACATTTATTTCAGAAACTGRATAGGAAACTAAAGCTACATTAAATGCAAAGGATCCCTTACGTCATCTGAGGTGATTGTCTACCAAAGGAACCTGGGGGCAACCACCTCAACCAGAGGAAGGTACTTTAACTCCTTCCTCACACATGCATGCAGGTTTTCTTGTTGAGGAAATCAGCACAGGAAGAGTAGAGGAAGGAGTGCAGCTGGGTATCCTTCCTACACACATTTAGGAGCAAGAAATGCTGCCTGTTCCTACTACTTTGCTGTTCCCCCTTGCCCGTCTCACACTCCATCCAATTTCAGGATGTATGTAATAAGTGATCCTCTGCCAAAAATCCCTTTTCCTTCCACATTCTTTTCCAAGTATGGATTTGGGGAACAACCTTGGGCATCTAGGCATTAACTAACTTACGCTTRGAAGTGTAATCTTCTGTTGGATCCCTGCTTCATTCAGGATGTAAATTCTTCTGCCCTTTGTCCCCAAGGAGATTATTAGAAACAMTATCTTGGTGCACCCATACAACCTGCACAGGACAGCAGCTGGGTGAACAGCCAAGTTGTGCAGCACAAATTGTTAGCCAGCGTCTCCTGGATGAAGGTTATGAGYGTTTTCACTTGCTTTGAATGCTTCATATTTTTTGTGGTTGTTACATGCTCCTTTCTTAAGTGTCCCATACAGGACCACTGTTTATATACTGTCCTGGTTTAGGGCAAATCTGGGAGAAAACCTCCCAAATGGGGTCCTTCTGGGAAGCAAACCGAAATGGCCCCTCCCCCTATTGGTTTGGGGAAAAAATCTCCTTAGAGATGAGTGGAAAAAACCTATTTCTTTAACGAAGTGCTTACAAACATAAAAATGAATAATATGAAACAATAAAATCTGGCAAAATTGAGAAAGTCCTTGCTGTGGGAGCTCAGCTCACTCAGTCTGTTATCAGTCCCTCTGGCACTGGAAAATGCCGGCCTGGGCCTGGTGGCTCACAGGTCTGGACTCTCAGTGCTCTCACTCTCGTGGGTCTTTCAGTCCACAGCAGGTTTAAACAGTCCCAAGAAAAAGGAAAAGAAACAAAAAAAAAAAAACAGTCCAGGGAACTTCTCTGCCCTAGCTGGCTAAAACTAACGAAAAGCAAAGGAGATCTCTGTCCCACCACCTGTCTGTGCCTCAGATGAACAGTCCAGAAGCTGGAATGTGGAGGAGTGAGCTGCTTTTCTGAAAACAAACTGTGCACGTCTCTTTTCTCCCCCTTAGCTCTCAGAACCAGTCTTAAACCTACAGAGCACAATATTTAACATAGACAGAACAGATAATTTGGGGATACAGGCATCATAAAGTCACCTTAGAACATTTACATAGTCTTTTTTTGGTTTTTTTTTTTAGTGAGGAGAAAAAATATGTGGTTTCTTTCACTTGCAACAAGAAACTAGGTATCAGATTTTTGATTTAAAACTAAAATGAAAAATCGATCATGCAGCAAAGAGCTTTGAATAACGTCTTTCAGACTAACTCCAAGAAAGGCGAACAGGTCCCCCTGTTTTTTAAGTGATCCACAGCCCTGAACATCTTTCCCAAWATATTCAGGCTCCAGGCTGCCAGCAAAAGAAGGACTGGAGGTTAAGGGYTTGACCTTCCTGAAGAAACTGTACTTGGCCAAAAACGACTTTGGCTCAAAGGCTCACTGGGGGATGGACAAAGTTTCAGTCCAGAGCAGAAATTGATGCCAGTAGTTTGCTCAGATGCAACATTTTAACTGGAGATTTATTGAGGGYGTTTTGGGCTTTTTGTTTTTCTATTGCTTCTTTTTGCAAAGTTGAAACTTGTTCAGTAACACTCTGTKTCAGTCTTTCATGTGGATTATCAGACACTTATGAAATTCAAACAAACAAACAAACAACATAGGTTCAGAGTCAGYAAGTTTGTAATGAAAGGTGGACTGGTGACCTCCTGACAAACCTTCAGCTGAGATTTTGGCAGAACTAAAAATAAAGAGCTGTTTTCCYTATTTGCTGCCAGCATTTTTAAGTTTCCATCAGCTTCACTGGGCTCCAAATGGGCACTAAATATGGACAATATTATTTCCAGCACAGTGCGTGGTGTGTGACTCCTGTGACAAGGCTGTGTTTGTGGAAWGCATTGTACCTTGTGGTCTTTAACTAAACACAGGTGAAGATCACACAGGTGAGTTTATTCAAAAAGTCTGGCATTACTTCAGCTGTCATCATGGAACAGAAAGATAAACAGAACTAATGAAGTCGTGAACCTTTAAAAATCTTCCTGAGACTTCAGCCCATCAGTGATTCAACAGAAACTGCACTTGTAGGGGCAAGGAATATGGGGCTCTGAAGCCAGTTATTTGGCTTCATAATAGGGTTGGCAGACATCACTCCATGTGTCTGATTAATGTCTATCTAAAGGCCCCACTAAGTCTGTCTGATAGCAAAAGAGGATGTAATGGAGCTCAGGGTCAGGACCTCAGAGCTGCAGTGTCTGACTCCATAGTTTTCAGCTGTTTATTTAAACCCAAACTTTGTTTTCTGGTCCAGCTCAGATGTAACCAAGYGCAACCCACCCCTCTGACCTTGTGAAATTTCCATTATTTATATCTTGTGGGATTAACTTCAATATAGGACTCAAAACTGTCTCCTAGGCTGAATTTTATGAACTCCGTAATTTCTTCTATGCCTAATCCACACCCATCCACACCACCCTTGAATTCCACCCAAATTAAGGGAATGGATTTCTTTGTCCAAAAACCACAACGTCCCCAGGAGGATTCACAGTATCTGTGATGATATGTGATTACACCAAGTTTATGTTCTTTCCTGTTTYACAGTAGTGGAGGGAATTTACTCAGGGACTTCAGTCTACAGAACACCCCAGCTGACACCTCTAGTCTGCATTAACATTCAGAGTGAAGGCAAAGGTGCTGAAGAACAATAGCAAGATGATTGTTCCCTTAGTGTAGTGCTCTCAAAGAAAAGCTGGGGAGGACAAAAGCTGCTTTGCCAGGAGACTAGCTGGGATTCACAGCTGGAGGGGATTGAYTCACATATAGAAATTGAAGGGCTGAATAGGGTCTAAAACTAAATAATATTAAAAGTAATTGGCCTTTTTTTGAGCGGAGGAAATTCGTTTCTGTTCAGGCTGAGTGGAATAAGTGTGTTGGAATAATCATAGGATGTGACTGTTGGTTATATTAATCAGTGTATTGGGTCAGTCAGGAAATACCAGCTCTGCTTCAATGACATAAATAGGGGGAAAATTGATTCAGGCTTCTTGTTAAGCAGCAGAGGGAGACAGTCAGTGATGTATCATACCTTTATCCCTGCACACCAATGTAATTTGCTCAATGGGTAAGTAACCATGCAAAGTGAGTCCAGAGGAGGYCACAAGGATGCTCTAAGGACTGGAGCTCCTCTGCTCTGGAGACAGGCTGGGAGAGCTGAGGGTGGTCAGGCTGGAGAAGAGAAGGCTCCAGGGAGATCTCAGAGCCTCTGCCAGTGCTTAAAGGGGCTCCAAGAGAGCTGGAGAGAGACTTTTGACAAAGGCTTTCCAAGGGACAGGACAAGGAGGAATGGCTTCCCACTGCCAGAGGGCAGGGTTAGATGGGATATTGGTCAGGAGTTCTTGGCTGTGAGGGTGGTGAGGCCCTGGCACAGGTTGTCCAAAGAAGCTGTGTCAGCCCCATCCCTGGMAGTGTTCAAGGCCAGGTTGGATGCAACCTGGTCTAGTGGAAGGTGTCCCTGCCCATAGCAGCGAGTTTAGAACCAAAGATCTTTTAGGTCCCTTCCAACAAAAACCATTGTTATTCTATGATTAATGTTTCTAACTAATGTCCAACCTTAGTGCTTTAGGTTTTTGTTTCTAGACCAGTGATTGCTCTTTCCCTTTCCCCCCAGATTCACACCAGTATAGTCCATGGGAATCAAAGTTTTTCCTGAAGTAGATGTGGTGAAGCATCAAGGGAAACTGGTGCAGTTATCAGTCCTCCTGACCCAGTCTGTGAGAAATGCCATCAATATGACATTGTCCTGCATGTTATCCAATGCGGATATGTGGATAGAAATAACTACTAATGACTAAGCAGATTGGTTGCTTCCTCTGCTGCACCAGGAAACCAGCACAACACAAGRTTCATTGGCATTTACCAAAGTCTTGGTTATCCTGGAGTTTTCCTTCCTACCATATCTRGGAATTGTGAACAACACAGCATTGTTGTGGCCATTAAAAGTTGGGCATTGGGTACTTGCTGAATTCCGTGCTTAACTGCCTCCCACTCCACAATACAGACCAAAGCTGCAGATAACCTTTGCACGAAAGATTACTCTTGACCTGTCTCCTTTTTTAGCACCATTTATTTTGSTTTCTCACTTATAAATGCTGCATGCATTTATCTCACAGCAAATAACATAGGTATCTGTGTGCCCCATTACATAGGGCACTGGCTTCTTTTCTCCAGYCCTTTAGTCCTATCTCACCATTGTAAAGTCTTGTGAGCTTCTTTTTCTCTCTTTTTCTTGCAGTGTTTGCTTTTGGCCTGGAATAGCCAGGGAATTTCCCTTAAAATTATTTATCAGGAAGCCTACATGGTGATTTGTAAATGTCACAGTCTTCTAATCTGAAAGACAAGTCTTATCTGGTGTGTGGGAATAATGTGTAGAGATTTGCTGGTCAACACATTTTTTATTGTCCTTTCTCAAAGTCACTTCTGACTCCAGGGCTTTATGCAAAATGTTSAGTTTCATAGAATCATAGAATAGTTTGTGTTGGAAAAGACCATTGTGTTGGTTAAAGATCATCTAGTCCTACCCCCCTGCCATGGGCAGGGACACCAGATTGCTCCAAGCCCTATTCAGCCTGGCCTTGAACACTTCCAGGAGTGGAACAGCTACAGCTTCACTGGAYAACCTGTGCCAGGGCCTCACCACCCTCAAAGGGAAGGATTTCATCATATAAGCTCCCCTTCAATTCCCTGTAAGAACAAGAGTATCAGTGGGGGCCCAGAGGGATTTGACTGCCTCAAAATACAACAAAACGATATTGTTGGGGGGCAAGTAGGTGGCATAAATTTGTGCCTTTACCTACACAGCTGCTGATGCCCTTGTGCTGCACTGCAGCTGAGCACCTTGCCTGGCTGCTGAGCTGCCAAGCTCCATGACGGTAAGGTTGTCAGAATTATTTTTGCTTTTATATATTCTCTATAGTCTTTACACATRTATTTGTAGCCTATTATTGTATTTGTAGCTGTCCCAATACTTCTCCCTACCTMTTCCCTAGGCAGAAAGAAAGAACACATTCCAGACCTCCAAGCCCTGGGGAGTACAAAGGCCCATATCCTATCTTGGTTCTTCCTGGGAACCAACGTTGGAAACAGCTGTTTGAGACACATTTTCATAAGCAAAGTTTAGTTCCCATCTGAGGGGGAAGAATTTAAAGAGGGGCTGAACTAGGGAGGAATTGCCTCACTACTTGTGCTCCTAATTGGTGATTTTTCTCAATGCTGATTTGCTAAACTTATAAAACTGTATTCACTCTGGGTGGGGCTGGGCATTTGGGCATTTAGGCATTTTCCATATCTGGCCCTTGGAGGCCTCCAGTAAAGACCAGTATTTATATTGCCTCCCAGACTAATATTATCTCGAAAGCGTGTTGTTTCATTTCTAGGTTATTTTAGGTATCAGTATCACCTCTCGTGGTGGTTTCCAGGCTGTTAATGAGCAGGCACCCAGAAACAGCCTCTCAGGCACACCCTGAGGATGTCCCYACCTTGCATACATTGAAATCACACGTTTATGAAGTCTCTGTCTGGAGGCTGTGCAATTGTCCTTGCAGCAACATCTGGAGYCCAGTCTCATCCCATTCCCTTCCTGTGCAGGTCAACAGAGCTGGACAGTGATAAAGTGTGATCATAACTGAACCAAGCAGTGTTGGCAGGATGTGTTCTTAGGTGTCATTTCACCCATGACACTCATGACACCCATGGCACCACCCACTGCACTGCACAGGTGACTATTTTGATATTTGGTGATRTGCGAGCTCTGAAGCCTGGGAGAGCAGATGAAGTGGCAGAGCGAGGATCTGACAGAGGCTGAGCTTGAAATGAACAAAACTGATGAATTCTGAAATCCTAAACCTACCGATGTGATTTTTCTAGTAGATTTCTTTGAAACTGCTTTTAAGCTCATTTTTGCATAATACTGGTTAAAAAAGAGGTTCTTTGCTGCTCAAATTACCCCAGAACTCAGTTGTCTGAGTCGAGTATTTGGCTATATGTTCTGAGGAGAAATCCASATGTATTTTGTGACAGATACGGGTTTTGTTCACCCAGATGTTTTCAGAGTTGTCTCTGTAATTAGCTATCGAGGACTTCTGGCCTAATAAGGTTTAGAACAACTTCAAATTATCTTCCCCTAATTTATGATAGTAATTTCTTAGAAGGGCAAGACATACTTGAAAACCTACTTCTRCCTTTGTGTGTGGGCAGAGGTTTGTGTGAGTCTAAGCTGGTCTCAGTAACCACCATCCCCCTGCCTGCAGATCTGGAGGGGGAAAAGTCCCCCACACCTGCTCCTGCCACCACAAGTGATGCCACTCGGAGATATGATGCAATGTTTCCTCCAGCAGTAAGGTCTCCATTGCATAGGCTGCTTCCATTTCTTCATTTCCTCTGCCTTTGCCTGACATCATCTCCTCCTCTCACTCCTACCTAGTGACCTTTGCATCCTCAAAGTGCTTTCATTTTAGTTACTTTTATCAGTACTTACTTGCAAACCTCTTGTGAGAGCACCTTATTCCTGTGTCTGGTGGAAACTGGGTCTTGTTCACAAAAAAGGGGCTAAAGTGTAATATTGCAACATCACACAACATTAAGTGCTTATGAAGCTCACCGATTTACAGGCAATAAAGACTTAAACTCCTCATTCCCAAAACCTGTAAGAGATTTTGAAGCCTTCAGCATGGGATGGATTCACATTAAGCTTTGCAGAGAGGTCAAGTTTCTTAAKATGCTGTTCCGAATTTGGCTGGAACTGAACATAAAGAAACACCATTGCTACCTAGGAGTTGTTTAATAGTCAGTGATAAGCAGAACCTATCAGGTAGGAGCCTACAGAACATCAAAAGGTTAAACAAAGRGCACTGTGATGTCCTAAACTGAATTATTCTGCCTAGGAGAGGTCTTCAGCTATTCAAACTGTGAGGGGACTGGACATCTGGGATGTGTCTGCAGTAGGATGTGTCAGTGAGTGGTAGTTTGTTCYTAAGAACTTGTCATTGTCAAGATAAATCATCTTGTGCAAGTCTTTGGAATAATGAAAATAAAATTGTTACTTCTTACTACATTTTCCTGGGGTATGCTCYTACCACGAGGCCAGAAGAGAGGAAGTCACCTAAGGAAACCATTGACAATTTCACCTCAAATTGGCAAAGATTGCTCAAAGCAAGGCCAGACACATTTGTTGCAACAACTCACCACAAAATTTTTGCCTGCTTTTATTTTTTTAAGGATWTTTTTTCATATTTCACATTCAGCTAGTTACAGCTCACTTTGTTGCTTGCCATTTTGATGCCACTATAATTCCCTGGAGGTACATGTGATTTGTAAAGGCACTTTAATCTGCTGGGCTTGATGCAATGCGGGGCCTTGATCCTAACTCTGTTTTCTTACTGGAGCCACACCAGATATTCTTATCTCATGGTGATGGATAAGGGTGTCAACAGTGTTTTGGGAYAATACCTGGGTGCAGATCATTCTTGAGGGGGAGGGATGGGATGGAGCCTCAGGAAAGCATCATCTGACTCAATGATGTGTTCAATCACAGCAGATCATGCTGCACATGTCTGCAGTTGATACACAACTTAAGAGCTCGGTTTGGGTTTGCTCTGAGGAGCTGGGAGCTTTCAGACACCAGGAAAGGATACCAGATGCCTYGGAGGTGATGACCAGCAATTTTGACTCAGCTTGACGAGAGTGAGAAGAGCAGAGATGGGAGCTCTCTCCCGAAGCCCTTGTGAGTGTTGATGGGCTCTGCAATGTGCTGTGCATCTGAAGATGACTGGGTGGCAAGCACAGTCTTTCCATCACCTCCAGCCCACTCTGGATGAGGCCCAGGATGTATCATCCTGGCTGTGGTGTGTGGCATGGTCCCACTGTATACGTGACTCTGTTACCGAGTAAGGTTTCTTGTAAAGATTTAGCCAATGGTGCAGCAAGACTGTGCAATTACAGGGAGGAGACAATGTAAGCTGGTTAATCATTTTAAACCACACATTCCTCCCCGCACTTTTCTTTTGAGTTTAATTTTTTTAATGGTCTGTAGGGTATTTTTGCCAAATACGTRTTCATCACTTTTTTTGGTGAAACCTTCACAGCTGGGGACTTTCCATGGTTATTTGGAAAATGTGATGCAAATTATAAATCATCTTAATTTGACTTAAAATATCTAAGCCTCAGACAACATGTCATTATCCTGAGAATAATACACATACTCAGAAACTCAGCAGGTATCTTTTGAAAACTCTCACCTGCAATAGAAGTACCATTTATTTTTATAAAAAAATAGWTAAATTCTATAGCTGATCCTAAAATGAGATAATTAAATTTATGCATCAGATATATCTTTTTTCTCCTTCCTGACTGATAACAGGACCATACAAGAGAATAACTAGGGAGAAATAGATGGCTGTTGAATAATTTTAATGGGATTTCAATAAGCAATTCGTRAGTTAGCTGTGTTTCTTTTGATGTGTTGGTCCAATAGAGAAAAAGCATTGCCTGGAGTTCAAAACCTGCATCTTAAGATAAATACAAAGCCATGCAGTCAGGGAATTATTTAGRTTGCAAGAAACCTTAAAAATCATCTAGTTCCAAWGCCCTGCCATGGACAGGGACACCTTCCACTAGATCAGGTTGCTTCAAGACCTGTCCAGCCTCGCCTTCAACATTTCTAGRAATGGGACAGCTACAGTTTGCTGGGCAGCCTGTGCCAGGGCCTCACCACCCTCACAGCCAAGAACTCCTGACCAATATCCCATCTAACCCTGCCCTCTGGCAGTGGGAAGCCATTCCCCGTTGTCCTGTCCCTCAAGTCCCTGTCCAGAGTCCCTCTCCAGCTCTCTTGGAGCCCCTTTGGGCACTGGCAGGGGCACTGAGATCTCACTGGAGCCTTCCCTTCTCCAGCCTGACCACCCTCAGCTCTCCCAGCCTGTCTCCAGAGCAGAGGGGCTCCAGTCCTTTGAGCATCCTTGTGGCCTCTTCTCTACGAGAGCACTTGCCAATGAAGACCAAGACAAAACATTGTTTTGTATCTTTTGTATCTCTATCCACATCCCGGGTAACTAGGTCTCCCATCTCCTTATGAAGAGCCATACATTTTCCCTAGTCTTTCTTTTATCACCAAAATACCTTTAGAATCTTTCCTTGTTGTTCTTGGCATCCCTGGCCAGATTTAATTCTACTAGGGCTTTAGCTTTCCTAACCTGATCACTGGCTGCTCAGACAACTTCTCTGCATTCCTCCCATGTTACCTTTCCCTGTTCCATCCTCTGAAGACTTTTTTTTGGTGTGTGTTTGAGTTTGTCCAGGTATTCCTTATTCATCCATGTAGGCCTCCTGTTTGTGCCTGAGTTTCTCTTTGCTGGGATGCATTGCTCCTGAGGCTGGAAGAGATGATCCTTGACTATTTAACAGCTTTCTTAAGCCCCTCTTCCCTCTGGCACTTTATCCCATGATACTCTTCCACGCAGATCCCTGAAGACACCAAAGGCTGCTCTCTTGAAATCCATGACAGTGAGTTTGCTGTGTGCCCTCCTCTCTGTAAGGATCTTGAGCTCCATCCAGTACTTCATGGTCACTGCAGCCCAGGCTGTCCTTGGGCTTCCAACTCCACACCAGCTTCTCCTTGTGGGACCTGAGAACCAGGTCCATCATAACACCTCTCGTCCTTGGCATCTCTRTCACTTGGAGAAAGAAGTTATTACCAACATTTTCCAGCAACCTCCTGGCTTATGCCCTACTGTGATATCCCTCCAAAAGATATTGGGATGGTTGAAGTCCCCCATGTGAAGCAGGGCTTGAATGTGTGGCTACTTCTATCTATAGATGATCTTATCCACTTGCTCAGGTGGCCTGTAGCAGAGCACTGCAATGTCACCKTYCTCTCCTYTGATCCTGACCCGTGAGCTCATCCYCATCCATCCCCAGGCATAGCTCCAGGCACTCCAGCCGGTCATTGGCAGCACCCACTGCTGTCTGTCCTTCCTAAAGAGCCTGTATCCCASCATTCCAACACTCCRGGCATAGCAGCCCTCCCACCACATCTCCATGGTCCTGATAAGTTTGTGGTGCTGCATGTGTGTGCRTGTCTCCTCYAGTATTCCCYATGCTGTGTGCATTTGCACAGAGGTATTTAAGCTGACTTATTGGCTGGAGCAACTTTGYACTGCTCTTCAGGTGCTCTTCTGCTGACCTGTGATCCCTCTCCAGSTTCTGGGCATCTGTTGCTSCCTTGGCATCAGACTGATGGGAATGGGATGGACTGAGATTCTCTTTCCCGAGTAACTTCAATCTACAGCCCCCCTCACCAGGTTGGCTGACTTACAACCAAAATTGCTTTTTCCTTTTCTGACAGAAGGACCCCATCAGTCCCCAGCAGAGCAGGTTTCTCAAGTCTCACATTCTAAATATCTGAATCCCTGGCTGTGACAGTAGTCCTGTAAGGATTTGTGGACTCCCCAGACCCAACTGCACTTTTCAAACCCCCTTCCCTTTGACCAGGAACATCCAGGAAGAAACTATCTGCCTCCCAAGTCACCACACCCAGGGCTCTGCAATCCTTCTGGTACTCCTCATACTTCTCCTGGCTCCATCCCTGGTACTCACATGAAATAATGGCAGTGGATCACAGTCAGTGTGCTGTACAAGTCTCTGGGTGACACCCCTGGTGCAACATTCTCCTGTCATATGCTGCTCTTGAGGAGAGGGGTAAAGTTTAAGAGATTCTTGTGTGGTTTGTTTTTTTTTTCCCTAAACTCAGATCACTGCATCACTCTTCTGAGTATTTCCCATCAAAAACACAGGACAGAATGTCTCACTAAATTAGGAATGCAAATGCATGTCACTCAGTGGAAGTTTATCAGACGTCTCAGTTAAATGACATCTTAACAAAACCGTGTTCACTGCTTGTGCAACCTGACATAAGACATGTGCCTATATTGGTACAATTCTTTTGTTCTTCCCTTATTATACCCACCTGCCCCCCCAAAAAACCCTTATACTTTGCATCTTGAAAGGATTCACAGGACTTTATTAATGACAGGTATTTAAAATAGTGATTTAAAATAGTTTTAAATAAAATTTCCCCAAAATGCAACATAGGACAACATAGAAATTACATCAAACTTATTTTTAACAAMTATCTTAAGTCTACTGAAAATCAACTTCTTGGTAAGCGAAATATTCACAATTACAAGTATATGATAGTATAATTAGAATTTTTATATTCTGTAGATATTCAAGGGAAGAAAAACCACAGAATTATCTTTATTTTTAAACCATGTTCTCAATTTAGACCTTAAAACCTATATTTAGATTCTTCAAGGCAGATAATATTTCAAAGGTGCTGAGCACCTCTTCTTTCCATGGCCACAGAAACCTTCTTGACACTTCTCTGAATGAGAGCACATTTCTCAGAAAACCTAAACATGGTTGTAGGAACACAGTTTTGACTCATATGCCTGCAAATTTCACTCAGTAGAACTGTCTCTCTAAAYTAAAGACAAACTAAACTGAACTCTAAAGTAAAGTAAATCCCAGTACTTCAGGGAATTGTGAAAGATGTACATGGTAGTTGTGATCCTTTACAGGGAAATGTAGATTTACTGAGGAATTTGATCACARAAGTTGTGGCAAAGGCACCTCCAGGAAAGGTAACCAACAGTAACAAAGTTTATTAATTCTCATGTGCCCAGAATATAGAGACTGATATTGAGTCCTTAGAAATTGTATCATAAGGAATCAACACTTGAACATTGCTCTCCCTCCTGCTCTGAATCCATCCAGGGCCTCCCCAGCAAAGAGCAGAGCTCATACCAGGATGAGGAAAAAAACTCCTTGTTGGGTCTTTTCCACCTTATTTTAGYTGAAGGAACCCTTCTGCCATTTCAAGGTTTCTTGTGGTTTCAATCTAGAGACATCTCTTACAGCTCTCCATGCTGTGTCCACTGGAACCATGCCCATGAAAAGAAAAAAAACASTGTCTGAGCTAAAGAAACCTGTACAGCTCCAGTCTTCTGCAAGTGCAAGGTGCCCTGGAGCAGTATCAGCTGGGCCATGATTTTTCTTGTAGGCACCTGACCAYTATTGAAATGCCACGAGACCACTGAAAAATGCCAGTGGACCATGTCCAGAGGAAAATGCCCTCTTCTTACCACTGACTTTCTCCTAAAACCCACAGCTCATAGCAAAAGTAGGACCAGGTGGTGTTTGGGTTCCATCTCTGGAGCAGATTTCATTTGTGTCAAGTCTCAAATCCATGGGGGATTTGTCAAATTCCTATTCCCTTTCCAGGAGGAAGCTGGAAGAGCAGTCCATCTTCTCCATTGCTCTTTTGAACTCAGAAGTGCAGTAGTAACTTAGGGAGCAAAAAAAAATAATACAAAACATACACTGCAGGATATTTGGCATCAGGTTTTCCACTTGAAGTGTATCAACTGCATCACCTGCATGCATTGTACACAAAGCATGAGCCTGATTCCACACGGATTCCCAGAGCCTTCACTGGGACTGGCAATACAATTGCAGCAGAAAGTTGTTGCATTTCCTGTACTCCACAATGTGTTGACTTCCTATTGCTACAGAGATGTAAATATGATAAATAACAGGGTCTGAGTCAGATTAAAGTCATGG
>CADDXX010000718.1:271256-281887 GCA_902810485.1 Alauda arvensis | reverse complement strand
GGAGAGGAGAGGAGAGGAGAGGAGAGGAGAGGAGAGGAGAGGAGAGGTTCTGACCTTGCTGCAATTGCTAAATGGCTGTCAGATCCTGGGCAAGTCACAGAAGTTGTGGTTCCTCACACATGACTTTAGATATTTGTGTTGATGTCTATACCTGATTAAGTCATCCATGAATGCCCTTAAAGTCAGTAGAGAGAAGGAGGCACTTTTAGGCTGTGGTTCATCTGATTTCTTTTAGACACTGCCTGTCTCATCCCTGGARATGTTCAAGGCCAAGTTGGACAGGTCTTGGAGCAACCAGGTCTMGTGGAAAGTATCCCTGCCCATGGCAGGAGGTGGAACTGGATGATATTTGATGTCCCTTCCAACCCAAACTATTCTRTGATTATTAAAKCAAASTCACACCTGAGTCAGGAACCTGCCTGGCTGCAAAGTGATCACTCCATCATGAGGTTTCAAACCATGTCTKACCAATTCCCACCCAAGGTAGGGGGCCTGGTGGTGGTGATGTGAAATCTTGTTCTTTTTTCTCTGCCCAGCAAAAAGTTACCTCATCATGATACCARAAAGGTAAAGTCAATATGAGCTAAGTCCATGCAGATGAGAATTGCTCCATGTGAAGTGCTGGTGAGAAAAAAATGATGACAAATCAATAAAAAGTTTAGTTGATGCTGACTTGTAGAGTGCTCATTTAAAAAAAATTAAAAAGAAAAAGGGGGGAAAAAGTTGGGATATTGCTCCCAGCTCCCCAGGAATTTCCCTTCTTGCAGCACCAGATTCATGACTAAGACTTCTTTCTCAACTTGTCTGTGCTGTAAGGGAGTAAATGAAAACAGTCTTGACTATTAGGGTGATAATTGTTTGCACAGGGACTTTGTTGGTTTTGTTTTTGTTTTTTTTTCCTGCAACACGAAGGTGATCAGATTATGAGTGGGAAAAAACTATGTAACTAAATAAAGTATAAATATACATACTCCCAAAATACCCCCGGGTTCAGAATTGCTAACTGCTCCTCCTGAAGATTTGGACAGGGTATTAAAAGARCTCACACATCTGCAGTGTGTCCAGTCTGCTGTTGGCAATATTTTCTTCTGTTGCTCAGGGGATCTTGATTTCTTTTAGTGAACTGCATAACAAAGACCCTCTGGAGTTTGATGTTCTCTGCTCCAGCCCCATATGACAGCAAGAATAGGTGTCCAATATTTAATATAGTTTATCTACCATAACCTATATACTTYCAGTATTTCTGAAGTCATTTCTGCAACCAAATAACTAATTTCATTAGGAATTCCTCATTAATAATAGAATTTATTTTCCTAAAAATGTCATTTTTTTCTAAGTAGATGACTTCATTTCTGATCAGGGCTGTGTGAAATATTCTACAAATATGGACTAARTGGCATAACTAGAGGTAGTTAAAAATAGTGGGCAAAGAAGATTTATTCTTCTGTATACTGTGTGGGAACGGAAGTACAGAGAAAAATCTCCCAAGTGGGACATAGCCAGGAACTAAAACATGCCATCCAGGTCCACAAATGATTCTCTCAGAGATCTAGGACATAGCAAATGCACCAACTGTAGGTGAAATCCAAAGTTTTAGACTCAAACCAAACAAGGTAGGATAAGCATAAAGAGGTCTGAGGTAAAAAAAAAAAAAAAAAAAACTTATTTTTGATTATCAGCTAAAGAAAAAAAAAAAAAAGAAGCCTAAGTTGGTATATAAAGTTAGAAGAGATGGTTACATTTATTTAGAACTATTCTTTAAAAATCCTTATTTTGCACTCATCAAAACCAGAGTAGAGGGAGTTACAATAACTGAAGCACCAAGATGTTGAAAATATTGTATCTGTTGGGCATGGTTGGGAGAACCCATAGCATGAATACGTATAACTGCAAGAATGTGCAMAATTACATATAGCCTGATGGAAAAACTCAGAAAAACTTGGATGCTGAAGAAGACACTGYGGGAAGATGCTGATATCTTCCAGGTCATCCTGACCTCATCTTTTTTACAGCCTTAAAAATCTCATTTGCATTTAACAAAATACAAGCATTTTATGCCTTTTCACCACAGTTCTGCTCTGGTGGGCAGACGGATGCTCTTGCTTATGTGCATGCAGAACCTCAGACCAAGGTAGCCAGGTGGGTTGTGCTCACCACTGTGTGTTGGGTACCATGTTCTGTACTGCCAGGTGCCCTTGGGACTTCTCTTTGTGTGTTTGTTCATGGCCTGCTCTCCTGAAGAGGATGAACCAAAAGGATTTTTCCCCCCCAGGTGTTTTGAGACTTGCTGACACAAAATGGAAGTCTCATATTTATGCCACAGCCTGGAGAGCAGATTGTAGGCATCTGCCTTCTTCCCTGCAAGCAGAATCAGACCCCACAAGAGCAGTCYCTTACATGGCCATCAGCTCCTTAACTAACTAAATTGCATCTTMATATGTGGGGCCCTGGCRCAGSGTGCCCAGAGAAGCTGTGGCTGCCCYATCCCTGGAAGTGTTCAAAGCCAGGTKCATCRGRGCTTGGAGCAACCYGGKMWAGTGGAAGGTGCCCCTGCCTGTGGCAGGGCATTGGAACTGGATAATCTTTAAGGTTTCTTCCTACCAAACTGTTCTATGGTTCCATGRCTTTRTGATTCTATAAATMCAGCTCCTGCACTACCTGAAGTGCCATTTCCCTCAAACACAGGCACTGCCACTGRGGCAAGGCCTAGAAAAATAAGCAGTGGTTAAGTGTCCTCACAGGTCACCTTACTTTCTTTTTTTTTTTAGTGCTTTGTATTGGCAAGGAGGTTTGTTGTTTGTTGAAAAACTCAAATATTAAGTTTTTCATGCATCATTGAAGCAAAATCTGTAGTAGTGCTATCTTCAGACAAAAAAATCTTTGCATTCTTAGTATTCTGAGTACTTCATAGACCTCAGTGAGTACATTAGTAAAGAAATGGAGATAGAGCCAGCAGCAAGAAAACTGACTCAGATTTGAGTTGAGGAAAAAGCATCTGGATTGGTTTGACCAATAATTCATTAGTCAACACTTGAGTGGACCCCCAGAAGTTTTTTCTCATTGAAGTCACTAGAACACTGAGTACATGTTGAGTGTTTCAGATTTGTCAAAGCAGAGAGGCCCATGCTAAATCCCCTGCACTTCAAATGGAATTTAAGYTCTGTGCTTACTAAAAATGGACAGTTTGAATAGGATGTAATCTAGAAGCCCTGGAGCAAATGATCAAAAAAATATAAAATATTGCCTCCTGGCTTGAGCTTCTCATTGAAAATCTCAGTGCTCTTTTCCTAACAAGGTCATCACCCACAGCACAGATTGTAAAGTCACATTTCTAACTGCTAGAGAAAAGCCATTTCCTGTGGGCATCCTATGGGAACCATCTAGCACATCCAATGTGCAATGGCAAGGCTCTTCCAAGAAGTTATTTCTCCAGTTATAAGACCCTTTGAAGAAAGGTAGTGCCCTCTCACCCTGACCAAGTATTCCAGAAGCTGCATTCTAGCAGCTGTCCATAGCATAATCCAAATATTTAGCTAGAGGTCTGTAGTTCGAAAGACAGAGAAACAACAAGGCATGCTGTTGTACTGACTTTTCCAAGCTCCCAGGAAACAAGCTCTGTAGATCACAGAGCTGTTGTGCATTCAACTTCACAACATGTTTGGTAGGCACTCTGAACACAAGAGAAATTTGGTGTGCGAGTGAATAAGCAAACACGGTCATCTTCTAGGAAGGAGATGGGAGACTCTCAGAAGGATCCCATGTTCMCCATGACACCAGATGCTGAAGGATGTAACTTCTCAGTCTAAATGATCAGACAAATTTGGGGTATTCTCAGTTCTTTTTCCAGGGTGGGTGAGACAACCAGGCTGTGGATGGATCCTGGAAATTTTAGCCATCTTGGACTTTGGATATCCAGTCSGGGTTTGAAAATGGGCAGTAATAATGGACTTGGATGGGCTCTTGGCATGGAAGGCTTCTGGTRTGAAAACACTTGGAAAACTCTAGCTACCTTGTCCCATACATTTCTCTCTAATTGCAGGAAATGRGGATTGTCAATGTAGTCTTGTAATTTATCTCCCTAAATAATTCCCAATTCCACCTCCCTGATCATCCTGAGTAAAGAAAAGCTAATTTTTCTTTAAGAATAAGCCAACTCTATAACTTTTCACTCTCCACAGTCTTCCAGCACTGCCCAGGAAATCTTGCATGCACAGTCCCTTCCAGAACACCCCCATGTGCACCCAAGGACAGACACATCCTGACCACTTCAGTGTAAAACATCACCTGGGGCTGCAGTATGGAGTTGATGGATTCAAATGCTTTTCTGAGTAGACACAAGAGCAAAGTATGAATATGTAGTGCCAATGGCTATGCACTGGAGACAGAAATAGGATTCCCCATGGCCGCTGCCCTAAGGCCAGGCCTCTCTCCTTAGGACAAACACCCATAGTAAAGTAGTTGTGACTTTTGATGACTGTTAGAGATCAGGCAAATGCCCTTTTTAATCCTGAGACCCTCTTTCAAAGACTGTTGGCATGGTGAAGTTTGTGTGAGTTCGTATTGCTTCCCAAGTTTCTATAGAAAAAAAGCTAAAACTGTGGCTAGTGCTTATCCTTGGAGTGGGACATGCTTTTGTGCTGTGTGATCATGTCTGCTTTGTCAGAAACCATGGGTTCATCAGAGTCAGCAATGGAAAAGGCAGAGCTGGGTTGTGGTCCCCCGAATGGTAACTGAGGCATGCTTTATAAATACTGACATTTGACCAGTTGGGTGAAACCATGTATTTCTAACTGAAAAATGGCAGCAGAAGGAAGATCTGGTAGAAATGTCTGTCTACGAACATGAAGCATYTTCATGCTGTTTGTACATTGCACACACTTGCAGCATCTGTTTATTATTCAGTGCTGCCATGGAATCTTTCTGCACACAAGATGCTTGAGATAAGTTCATCCCAAGATACGTGAGTCAAGGCAGCTGCAAAACAGTAATTTGCTGTCGCAGGAGGGCATGGTGAAAAAGACCTTTGCAATGAATTATGCTCTTACTACAGAGCAAAAAGAATGCATGGAATGATTTCGCCATGCTGTGTATAGCCCAAGGCTCTGTGCCAAGGAACGAGGGAAGATAGATCCCTTTTATAGCTTAGCCCCACCCTAAGGCTTAGACACAGGGCAAAGTGGCTGAAATAGCACAGATGGAAAATACCAGGAGTCATAGAGAGCAAGAACAGGGAACAGGGAGAAACAGCACTTGTGGGGAGCTTTTCTTCCAAGGGAAGGCAAAAGGTGCTTGGAGTTGCCACAGCAAAAAAGTTTGGGCAGGTAGGTGTGTAGATTGGGAGTCCCCAAGACAGAAGCCTGCAAGGACATGAAGCAGCAACATGTGCACACTGTGCTTCAAAGTCTCTGTTTCTGCAGAGACATGAAGGAAGACGTGAAGCTGTCCCCACTGTTGCAGTTAGTTTAACCCTTGAGGGAAGGAGGGACTTGAAAAGGACCTGGTGCAAAGTCATAGAAAAGGCTATCATGATGCTTATTCCTCATGGAAAAGCAGAAAATGCAGCTCTGAACATGTTGAACCTTGGAGACCTTTTCTCTGTAAATATTGTCACAGGGAAGTGCCTTGTACCCTGCAGATCTGAGGATTTCATCATGTGGCAAGGGGGGAAAAAAGCCATATTCTCCAACAGTCACCAAATTCTTTTAAAAGTAGAACCTGAAGTCCCCAGGAGTACACACCTGCCCAGATCCTGTTGATTTMCACAGTATTTGGGTGCTCTTATGCCTCTTAAACCTGCTCAGCACATCAGCTGTATAGTGGAGATACAKCACATGTCTGCATTTTCTGGTGTACATGGGAGATCCTTGGGAAAAGTAAATCTTTTACTTTACAATCCATCAACCATGCCCTGGAAGGCTGGAAGTATGACCAGCAACTTGAGGGATGTGATTCTSCCCCAGTCAGGTGAGATGTCACCTACAGAGCTGCCTCCAGCCCYGTGGTCCCCAACATCAGAATGACATGGAGCTGCTGGAGTGAATTCAGAGGAGGTCATGGAGATGCTTTGAGGGCTGGAGCYCCTCTGCTCTGGAGGCAGGCTAGGAAAGCTGAGGGTGWTCAGCCTGGGGAAGAGGAGGTTCCAGGRAGACCTCARAGTCCCTGCCAGAGCCTAAAGGGRGCTTATAAGAAARATGGTGTCAAGCTTGATGGTAAGGATCTATTGAAATAAAGCAAGGGGTATTGATTTAAAACCAAAAGAGGGTAGATTTAGACTAGGTGCAAGGAAAACATATTTTACTGTGAGCATGATGAAACACTAGCACAGATTGCCAGTGAGGTGGCAAATACCTTAGCCCTGGAAATATTCAAGGCCAGGTAGGACAAGGSTCTGAACAGACTAGTCTAGTGGAAGATGTCCTTGTCCGTGTTAGGGTGTTGGACAAGATGACCTTTAAAGGTCACCTCCCACCAAACTATTTTATGATGTTTTTGGGAGTCTGTATGCAAATGCCACAAGCCCTGGGAGAGCTGTCAGAACAATCAGAGGGGTTTTGTGAAGGACATAACTGCCTAATTCCCTTGTCTGTCATGTATCCCCTCCAGATTTTTAAGAAGTATTCTTGCCCTGAGAACTTTCTGGATGTAAATTCTAGGTCTTCACTTGCCTTGAAGCTTTCACACTGAGGATCTGCAGCCAGTAGCAGTAGGAGTTTTCTTCCTAACAGCAATTTTCACACACACCATGATGAGCATTTTGGGTGAGCTGGCACTAAAATTCTCAGACCACAGAAAAATATCCTTATTTGGTGGCTCCAGAGATGACTGGAAGATTCAAAAGGAGAAAGGGTGGAGCTGGGGGAGATCCCAAAGGACAGAGGGTGGCCTGTTCTCACACAAGGATTGGAGGGTGTGATGCCGATCCCAGTCGTTTGCTCAGGGCAAACCAAGGGCATGTAAACAGAAGTCAACAACAGAAATTAAACTGGGTGGTTGGGAGAAGAGCCATTTCCAGAGATGCCATCAGTCACAGATGAGGTCTTAATGGGACCAAYATGTTGAGAACTTTGTAGACTAAAAAATCCCATATCAATGTTCCAAGCACTGAGGTAGAGAACAAAAATCCAGCACAATCATATGCTGAAGTGTTAGTCATCATCTGTAGAAATGAAAGCTGACAAGGCAGCCATTGCCTTGGTCAGTGTTGTTTCTTATTTGAAATGATCCCATATAGAGAAATTTTGACTCAGAAACACAGGGAAGCCAAGAGGGAATGAGACATTAGGCCACCACAAGGGATAAAAGGGATATTTTTTTCAGTATGTAAACAGCCAGAAATCTCCCAGACAGCAGAGATGAATATTAACTTAGAGYAAGAGGACAATGGCCAGTGATGACACAGAGTAAGAGGGATTGAAGCTGTCTGCTCTAGGTTTCACATGTGAGTGGATTGAAAGGTCAATGAATAGGAATTTCCTGTCTGCATCCTCATTGTTCAGCCACTGCTGGTTTTATTTTAGTGTAGAATTGATATTAATTACTTGCAGAGCATCACAGATGTATCACAGACCTGCAGGAAGCAGGGCATGGGATCAGAACTTGGAAAACTGGCATCCAGCTCCTTCCTGCACTGTCCTGCCTCGCAAAGCTTTTGGCCTGACTGCTTGACCAGCTCTGAGACTCTGCTCCTCTACAGCAAAGATGAAAACCTGCCCTGGTCTCTCTTGCTTGCTGAGATACRAGCTCCTCCTGCCAGTATTACTGAAGGGGTGCCTTGGGTTCCTCCAGGTCTCCCACCTTCCTGGGAAGTCGTTGATTTTGCAAGGGCTCAACATGCTGAAAGAAAAAAAAGGTTTGGGTCACTGAGCGAGTGATTCTGCTGACTTGGAGGTGGCTGGAGACCTTTCCAAGCTCTTTTACAAGCAGGTTAAGGGCATAAGGATGACTGTGTTGAATCAGACCTGGTCTCTTCACTATCCCTTCTGGGGTAGAAGGGTGGGAAAGAAGCACATTAACAACACCAGTGGGGAGTGATACTGCCCCAGTGATWGCTCCTCTGTGCCTACAGAGTTGTGGCTTGATGACTTGTGGAGCYCCAGGTTATRTATTTGTGTACAAATAYAAATATCAGAATAKTCTTAAGAACATTTCKTCCCTTCATKAAACAGTGGTCTTTARGATCTGTATAAGTGCTTGTTATTCATAATACCTGCAGACAAGGATGTCCATAACTGGACTCCAGACCTTGTGAATCTTGACATTTGTATAAGCCTACTGCCCAATAAAATCATTTGATGACCCAAATTCTGTCATTACTAGAAACAGTGTGTGATTWTTSTCTATAATCTGGAGTACTCTGTTTTGTAGAGATRCTTTGTCTGTCTCATGTAATCTCTTATGAGACTGGGCAGTCATAGTCTTTTCATACATTTCTGAAAATAACATTCTTCATTCTGATCCTATAAAATCTTTTCTAATCCTGCTATATCTTTGATGAGGAGTAAAGCTCAGTGTGCAAAAGAYCTTTCAAGAACTTGCATGCTCTGTGGTTTCTAAGTGACATCATCTTGTAGTTCTCTATCCCTTCCCAGGTAATGACTTCCCCATAATAGCTTTTCCCGAATATTTTGTAGTCATAGCTGGGTGTTCAGCTGACATTTTCATTGCACTTAGTTTGTATGRCCTCAACATTTCTTTACTGAATGCTAAAGGGTGTTTCAGAGAATTTTGGGGCAGTTTCCTTTAGTTACTAGAAATTTCAGYTTATGTGATACCTGCTAGTCCCTCTACTGCATTTTCCTGCCTCTGTCATTGGCCAGCAGTGACTGCTTGGAGCAAGGGAGTGTGAGCAAACTCTTTTCTGCTTGCAACACCTGGCTTGGTGAACTGGTCCTGGAACAAGGGCAATTCCACAGCAAACTAATGAACTGAAACAGTTTTTATCATGCTTTCCTGTCCTTCCCAGGACTTAACCATAGAATGAGAGAAAGGTTCARATTGCAAGAAATCATCTTGTTCCAATCCCCCTGCCATGGGCAGGGACACCTTCCCTAGATCAGGTTGCTCCAAGCCCCATCCAACCTGACCTTGAACACTTTCAGGGATGGGAGACCCACAGTTTCTCTGGATAATCAATCTACTCTTCTCGTGCATTAGAAGACATTTCACTTCCTTTATTACCACAATGAACAACAGCCTTCTAGGCAAGTCTCAAAGAAAGCCCTTACTGGCAGGCAGGGAGCCAGAAAATTTCTTAATTGCATCTCTGGAAAGAGTTCACTTATAACCGTTTCTGAAGTGTGGAAAGAAGCACTTTGTGTGGGTTGCTCCAGCATTTAAGGACCTCCTACCATGTCTGACTTACAGATCAAGGAAATGGTTTTCCTGCTAGGTAGGATTAAAATGAAAGAAGTATCTTGTTTTAGTGTTCCTAAACTTCTCAAAAGTCACAGAAAATCAAACAAGAAAAGARCTGAACAACCACCCAGTCATACAGAACTATTTCTCTGTCTCTTCTCATCCATGCTCCTATGTGGAACAGCTGGGAGCAGCTTGTTAAGAGACGCCAACTCGTGGTCAGCCTAATCTAATTCACAGAGACTGAATAACAGGTGAAAACACTGGTGCTTCTGACAACAGCCTCCATGCTAACAGGCAGCAAACAAGGGCAACACTGGAAAAGAAAGCTGCCTTCCTCTCTRTTCTTCATAAAACACCCTACTACCTAAGTAGAGCTGGTAAAGCTCATTCAAGGTATCTGGAAAGGTTAATTGATTGTTAGACTTTTTCTAGCTAAAGGATACAAAGCAATAAAAAGATCAGTAGTGGGATTTGGCCTTAAGCTTAGTTCCAGATATCCAGGGAAATTTAACAATCTCATCCTCCCTTTGGGGTGCAAGTTATGGATAGCTCCCTTCCGCGTTTGGGAACAATAAGCTTTATTCACTTCACCAGTATGAAGCTTGACTTGAATCCCCTRAAACGTCTCAATTACAGTCATGTCAAGGGTCTGATAACATTTTTCTGCACTAGGGCTACTCTTCAAGCTTTGTGAGATAGCAGTCACCCCAGAGCAGAGGCATGGGTTGTGTTAGGACTTGGGGAGCACCAACCCACCCATCCCCTCAGAGGCCTTCTCACGAACCTCAGCAGATACCAGGGCATGACTGTCCCCATCCTAATATGGGGTCAAATAGACAGTTGGATTATTTGAGATAAAGAAGACAAGGAAAGCAAAGCTTTTGCTGTGGGAGGACTGTTTCAGAGCAGCTGGAGGTCATCTCAGAGATGAGGAACATAAACCAAACCCAAATCTGCCTTCTGGATGAATAATCGGGCTGAGGCACGACTGAACATCAGATGGTGTCTCATCTGCAGCCAGACTCTGCTATCACACTCCAGTGGTGCTAAAAACTAATTCATAATCACCTCTCCAGAGGAGAAATTGTTAACAATTGTAATTGTAACAAATTGTACAATTGTAAAAAAATACAATTGTAAAAAACAATTGTAACAATTGTAAAAGGTGCATCTAACTTTTTGAAATGCCAGGAGTATTACAAGCACAAGAAATTATAAAGCCCAGTTTCTTAATGAGCTGCAGCTCTTGGTTGATTCCTTTAAATCCTGTAAAG
>CADDXX010000718.1:248698-260762 GCA_902810485.1 Alauda arvensis | reverse complement strand
TGTCAACTCCCCTGAAGGCAGAGAGACCTGGACAAACTGGAGACTTGGACAATCCCCAGTCATGTGAAGATTAACGAGGGCAAGTGCCAGATTCTGTGCTGGGACAGGGCAGCCCTGGCTGTGTGYATGGACTGGGGAATGAGAGGCTGGAGAGCAGCTGTAGAAAGGGATCTGGTGTTCCTGGTCCATGGCCAGCTGAACATGAGTCAGCAGTGCTCTGGCAGCCAGGAGGGACATCCATGTATTTTATATAATTTGCTGAAATATTCAAGGTTAAATGTGTTTTTTGGTGATCTGTARGAGCGTGTAAGAGCTATCCCTTAGACCTGATACTGGAAACAAGAGTTAGAGTCCTGAGCTCAGGTCCTACTGGTAAGCCATGGGTTGGGCAATAAATACTGTGGGGGTGAAGAGGCCCTGGCACTGGTTGCCCAGAGAAACTGAGTCTCCTCCTTCCCTGGGAGTGCTCAAAGGCCGGGTTGGACAGGGCTTGAAGCAACTTGGTCTAGTGGAAGGTGCCCCTGCCCATGGCAGGCAGTGGGACTGGATGAGGTTTAAGGTCCCTTCCACACCAAAGCAGGCTAATATTTTATGATTCTATAATTATATATTGCAAGAACTGAAGTGGAAAAACTAATATTATCAATATTTAAAAGCACCAGACAAAATTATTTTGCTAATCTTCAAACTAATCTCAAATTTTGGCAGAATTTGCCAGATAGCTGCAACAGGAATTTTTAGAGCAGGAGGTAAAGGTAATGATGAAGAGGCAGTATCACAACAGTCCTGCCTGGAACTGTTCAGTGGTTTAATCTTGTTGTGAAAATGGAGACTCAATCTCTGCTTTGACCAAGGACATCACACCCCTTCAAGCTCTTCTGAGCAGCTTATTTTTCCATCACCTGAAGCCTAACTGCTTCATCCTTTCAAGGGGAGACTCTCCCACTGATTTCTGAACTTTATTGCAGCAGATTTATTCATTATTTTTGCTCTTTCGTGGTAGTTGRAATTATAGTTTATTTGCCTCCACATGAAATACATGATATAAGGTACTAAGGAAATGTTYGAAGCTAATAAAAACAGCACAAACCCCTCCCAGTTCCTCCATCCTGCTGACTTCAAAATATACCAGTTGAACTAAAAGTGACTACTAGGACAAACAAAAGTATGGGATATGAAATATTTCTGGGAATAGCTGCTAAGATGCAAGCCAARCATCTCATGTTAGGATCATCTTCATAAATCAGGAAAGAATTGTGAATTCATTCTGATCCTACCAGTCCTGGATGAAGGTCACCAAAAACTTAAGGATAGTACAGACCAGTGTGTCTTTGCTCCTGAAATTTTTGAATTCTCTAGTGTTTCAAAAAGGATAAACACTTTGGCCTAGATCATGAATTAGCAGCATGTTTTTTCCCCAGAAGTAAAAACCTGCAAATTATAATCTTAAACATTCTTAATAATCTTTAACAGACTTAAACATTCCTTACATTCCTTATTAAAACTTTTTTTTTGGTAGAACAAATTAAATACACATTAATAACAGCATGCAGGAAGAAAAAAACAGGAATATAATGTTATTTTGTAATATTTAATCAGGGCCATTTTTAAGTCAAAACTGAATGCTTTTCTTACAAATACTCTTGTGCAAATAGAAGCTTGCCCAGAGGAGCCTGTTCCTTGCATTATGCAGGCAATCAGGTTGAAAAATCAAATTGGTCTTATAATCTATGACTCAAACTCCATTTTACTAGTGTGACTGAGAACAAGTCATAGATGGATAGCTATGACCACATATCACCAGACCCTAAGCAGGTGTCTCTCCTTGTCTGAATCCCACTACTCCAGTCCTCTTGGATGGGTAGGCAGAGAYGTGGTCTTTCAAGCAAAGCAGAATTCATCCAGTTGCTTTCAACCATTGCTCAACATAACTGTATAAAATATTAACGAAAAAAATATGCAAAGGTGAAATCCTGAAGAAACCTCAATTCCCAGCATTGCCAAGGAAATGGTCTAATAGTGGGTGTTTTTCAARCATAAGCTCCACAGAGCTCACTGTCCTATAAACATCAGAGGACAACAAGCTGTGAGAGCAAAGACAAGCAGTTCCAAGAAAGAGCACAACACAGAGGGTTGTGCTCTTTCATTAGGCACTGCATCTGGGATTTCATGGARCTGAAGAGGCAGATGAGTCAGTTATGCTCAACATTCCCACACCTGACAAGCCTTTGGAGGAGCTTCTGGAGGGTTCTGCAAGACCCCTTGGGGTTGAAGTGGTAGAAATCAAAGTAATATTTGACCTGCTTATTTCTTCTTTCCTTTTARTGAGAAAAATCACGAATTAAAGCCAACAAGAATTAAATATCCTGCATCAAGCTCTCCAAAATCTGGTTTCCAAATATAAAAACACTGCTTCCACTTTGGCTCAGAGTAGCAATTAACACAATACATCCTCGGGGCCTCAACMCCAATGATTCAACCTCCCTGCATACATACTTTTTTTCCAGCTGGGAGCAGCCTTTAATTTTTTATCACAACTCTGCTATCTGCCTGCATTATTTATAGTCTTCATGCACATGTGTATCAGAYCCTCAGTTAACTAATTTATAGCCAATGAAGGATGCCAAGAGCTGATTTTTAATTTTCAACAGAGTACATCCTTTTCTGAAAGCTGTGGCATTGTTCTCAAATTAAGTAAATTAGGCACTTTTTCTGCCTTAGGTATTTTTTTTTTTTTCCTTTAATTTGTTTCAGGGAGGTTGGTAATTTGGGGTCTGTTCTGCTTCCTTGCTGGATTAGACCCCACATTCAGAGCATGAAAGCCTCTGTTCTGGGACATTCTCACATGAAGGGCTGTGTTAGTTGTCTCTTCAATGACAACATCAGTGGGTTGGTTTTGAGRCCAAAGCTATGTGTGTGCAAGAGGGCTTTGTGGTAAGCCAACTCATGTAGAAATCTATAGTGGCTTGGGATCAAAGAACATAGYGTTGTTTGTAATAACTTGGAGAAAAATCTGTGACCAACATTTGCTGGAAATGAGGTTATGGGGAATATGACACTCCTGTATTTGACATACTCTTTTTTTCTGCTTGCTTCTAATAAATGTGTTAATGGCTTGATTTCTGCCAGCTGAACTTGATAAACTCCTTGAAGGAGGGTGAAGGATGATAAAACCATGKATTTGGAACAGCTGAGCTAGGTCCCATAGCAGAAGGAAAGGTCTCTGTTTTGCTTTGGGTGGAGCTGTCAGCTGCTGGAGTGGTTGATGGTTGAAAAAGGAGTGAGGTTGATCTGGGACCTCAGTAATAACCTAAATGCTGGAGAAGACCTGGCTCCTACTGCCAAGCAGCCAGGAGCCTGGAGGAGAGAGTTACTCACCAAAAGGCTGCTCCTCCCACTGCTGGGGTGCAGGGGTGCTGGATTTCTGTGCTCACATGGGGCAGTGGAGACCACTGTTACATTTGAGGCCTGGGGGTCCATGGTCTGAGGAGCTTGCTTGTGACCGTGCAATAGCATCCCATGAAGCCTGTGCCCCAGGGAWCACACATCCTTAGGGAATATGCTCTCATGGAAGACAAATTTCATTTAGACAACCTCAGGCTCATGCCAAACATCAAATCAGCTCAGAAACATCTGTCCAGATGTGGAGAGATCCAGCAGGGGCAGGGGATGAAGGAGCAGCATTGCACTGTCCCCAACATCTCTGCACAGCCAGTAGGGGAGCCAAAGTGAGTGTCTTCCCTGTGGGAAAGGGAAACTACAGAAATAAGGGCAATCTTCGTGCAAGGAGGGGACCATGAACAAACCTCTGGGCTTTTTCCCAGAGAATGAAACCTGTCATGTTTCAAGTGTTGATGTACCCAGGACTGAAATGAGGTACTCTTGATGCAACTTGATGCAAAAAGGCAATGACAGTGGACAGCACTGTCCATGTAACACAATGTGATGTTCCATGTAAYACAAAGTGACACAGAGAACTTCCATCTGCATACAAAGAATAGCATCAGCTTCCAGAGACAATATTCATAAATGACTAAGTTTAGTCAAAGCAAGGCTTTCCATATTCTGCCATTTCAGTTATCATTCCCTACTAATTTTCATAGGGAATACCAGGTCATGGSAGAGATGTCTTGACTGTTTGCAGTTTGATAATCCTACCAGAGCCTTGATGCCACTGGAACCCATGATCAGTTATTCACAGATGACAAAAACACTGCARCAAAGGCAAAGGATAAAGGGGAAAATTAATACCATAAGAAAACATAAAATCATACAGTATCAAAACTGAAAGGCACACTTACATAATGAAGAGGGTTATGGAAAGCACCAAGGCTGGAAGAGACTTGTGAGGTTTCTGCTTAGATTAACACAAMCATCCCATGGTATCACAGAATGCATTAGTAGGGGAACTAAACATACAACCAGGTTTGGAAACATTCAGGCAAAAGAACCAAGGATAATTAAGGTGTTAAAAATTTGTCTTGTAGCAAAAGYCACAAAATACTGAGACTGTGTAGCACAGCCAGGAGAAAAAAGTGTGTCTTGATCAGATTCTTAGAGTGTTATGGAAGATGACAGGAGAATTTTCAGCCTTAGGAGAAAATAGTAGAATAAGACCTAGAGAGTGGAGGCTGTACCTAGATGTGTAACAAGTCATTGGAGCAGCTTAGAACAGAGAATGTGGTTGAATTTTTCATTGCTCATAACTCTCCAAATCACCACAGGATATTTTTCTCCATTTTGAATTAAGTGCCAAAATCCTATTGACCTCTTACACAAGAAGTCAGACAAGATGAKCAGCCTTGGTCTCCTCTGATCTTAGAGCCTATGACTAATATATCATGTGTTTGTTCTCTCATTCTCTCTAGGGAAGAAGAAAGGAGAGTGGGCTGTTTTATTTTGGAAGTATTTGGGAGGTTTTAGTACTCTGCACTTATTTTAGACAYGGGAGGTCAGAAATGTGTTATAGTTGGACTGTTTGGGAGGGTTCTTTATGGGGAGCTTGTTCCATCCTGGCCACTGAGAGTGCCTTGTGTTTCATATCTCTTCTACTAGAAAGTTTTGCAGTGCCAGAGGATTGAGATATTCCAAGTTGGGGAGCTGTGGGTGATCTTTTGCCACTGAACCCTTAAGGAGCAGGTTTATGGCTCGGAGTTGTAGGAAACTATTATGTACAGAAAAGGCATTGTCTGGTTCCATAACTGATGTCACTTGATGCGGTGCTTTGGGTCCCATGGAAATATAACCCAGCWGCTGATTTTGAAGACCTGTGTTGCTCCTCTGCTCATCTACATCTTTTCTTTTATAGAAAATGAGGAATGTAAAGCCCACCAATGTTTGCAATGTATTGGCCCTCAGAAYTCTGTCAAAGTTCAAAAATGACCAGCAGGGCTTTTTAGTCACTTTTCAAATATAAAGATAGCRCATACTAACCCTTGCAACCAGCCAAAGATAATTATGGGACTCAGATATATCAAAGATGTGACTAATCAAAATTATTTTTAAGGAAAACAAATATTTATCCAGGAAAACAGATTATATTCTGATTAAAAAATGTCATTGCTTTGCAGTGCCTAATGAAGCATGCAAGATCACCCTTGCTGTTAGTTTCTTCAGCAGCAAGAAACTATATAGAGAGTGTATATAGAGAGAGTATATATATATATATAATATCAGAAAACATGAAAAAAAGGGAAGGGCAAAGTTTTGTAAATATACAGCCAATCTGTACTATCATATTGAACAAAGCATCTGTCTGGGTTTGGAAAGACAGGTGTCTGCCAGGGGAAAGCTGGAGCCTCACTTGGAATAGAGCATGTAAATCCCCTCCCTCCAAATTATTATAATTTTGAAGTTAAGGGGCTCTCAGGCAAAGGCATGGGGATAGGAATAACAGTTCTTTACTAGTATGTATAACAAGGCAAACAAACAACAACTACAGCACTAACAACAAAACAGAACCAGGAACCTCGAGGGGCTTTGCTTCACAAGGCCTGGGGCAGTCTGACCTCGGTGTCCCTGCAGGACTTTGAGGAACACTAAGCTGGAACAGCAGGAATGAGCAGGAATTCCGGGCTGGTGTGTGAGATATGTATCAGAAGCTCCATAGTGACAGTTGGAACAGCAGGAATGAGTAGAAATCTGGGACTGCTGGGTGAGATGTACTGGGAGCTGCACAGGGGTAGCTGGAACAGCGGGATGTCCCGGCAGGGCAGGGCAGAGCAGGGCTGGAGAAGGGGCAGTGGCAGGACAGGGATGGCCCAGCTCCAGTGGGGGAGGAGATGGTGAGCTCAGAATTCCTGGGCACACAAGCAGATGGTGGTAGATTTCCCAGGACTGGACTTGGTGGTGATGGTAAGCAACAGCTTGGCTGTCCCCCTGCCGACACTGAGAGTGAGAGAGCAGCTGGCCCCAGCCCTGTCCCTTTACCTGCCCCCCAAAGTCACAATATTTCCCCCTCCAATATTTCTGCCTCTGAGAGAAACCTCCCAGAGACAAAAGAAGTGTAGCCAAGTGCTCACTCCTCTCCTCTGGCCGCTTATCTTTTTTTTTGCTTAAGTACTAATAAGTACACAGCTGTTAGTTTCCTAACAATTTATGGGAAGAAATTCTATAAGTAAAAAAAGAAACAAATTTAATCCCCAACAACATCCTATCCCTGGAAGGGTTCAAGGCCAGATTGGATGGGGCTTGGAGCAACTTGGTCTGGTGGAAGTGCGCGTGTGTGCTGGGTTGACTCTGGATGATCAGGTAACCACCAAAGCTGCCCTATTACTCCCCTCTAAAAATGGAGAGGTGAGAGAAAATGTTGGAAATGAGTTGAGATAAGGAAGAGATCACTCACTGAACACCATTACGAGCAAAACAGACTGAACTTGGGGATATTAACTGATTTTRTTRCCAACAGAATCAGAGCAAGAYAATGAGAAGTTACATAAATCTTAAAAACACCTTCCCTCTACCCTTCCTTCCTAAACTTCCTCTCTTCCAGTGGTGCAGAAAGATAGGGAATGGGGGTTRCAATGAGATGAGCTTTAAGGGTCCCTTCTAACCCTAACCATGATTCTATAATTTTGTGATTYTATGATYCTATAATTTTATGATTKTCATCACTCCTTAGGATACTACAACAGAGCACTGAATTAAGTAGGCAGTTGTTACTTTACCTGTAAAGAGAGGTGGGTTTATGTACCATATGCACAAAAGGGAGTCGGGACTAGAAGTCATCTGAAGCAATATGGACCTGGGGTTTTAGAACCTTTTTAGGTCTCACCAGAACTAACTGGTCCAAAGTCACCAACAAAGGGATATAATCCCTGTTCATTCATCACAGCCTGTAAACAATAACTGCTGGACTATTTTGGTTAATAAGACCTCAGCTTTCTGTTATGGARGCTTTGTAATTTATCTAAACCAGAGCACAAGAGCTAAAAAGCCTGAATTTGAARTAAGTTTGGCTTCTAATCTTAGATTTGAGTTTCTTATTTTTGTGGCCAGCATTATAAAGAGAAAGGAATATTTGGCAGCTTTTGCCCTTCAAGGAATAGGGTTTGATCTACCACTTTTTTGCTGAACAATCCAACTCACAAAACASGCAGAGTTTATGCACCAGGAAAGAAATGGTTCACTGTTTCTATAACAAATCATAATTTGCCTCCAGGCATTTTTCATACATACAATAAAACTTGCCCTGAGAATGTTGCACCCTGTGTTAGTACAAAACATAGAGGCTGAGAACACAGAATGAAATCCATTGTTCAATAAAAAGAGTAGAAATCAGGACGAGAACCAAGACCTTTTTACCTTTATCATTGTGAGACTGCTCAAGGAAGGGGAAATCCTGTTCCCTTCAATTCATTAGCGAAGTGCCAACCTCCTTCTGGAGGGTACACACTTTGATGAACTTAAGGTACTTTTATCCTTCTCTCCAGTACTTTTCAGGTCTCAGAACAAACTTTTTCTAAGATCAATGAGAAAGTGCAAGTTTCCACGTACATCTGCAATTTTAAAGAAGTTGTTTGGGCCTGAACTCTGTGGGATATCTGGTATTTGCTGTAGCCAACTGCAGTTGGGGTACTGACCTTTTTTTTCTTGAAAGTGCTCAACCATTCATGATTTTGCATCTTTGAGGAAGGAGGTCTGGTGACAGAAATGATCCTGGCAAGTCTGAGTAGAAACCTAAACCAAAAGATCACATGGAAGCTCAGAGCATCACATCCTTTTGTTCAGAACCCTGAATTATTTGGGTTAGAAAGGACCTTTGAGATTGTCTAATTCTACCCCCCTGCCATGGGCAGGGACACCTCCCACTAGACCAGGTTACTCCAAGCCCCATCCAACCTGCCCCATAACATTTCCAGAGATGGGGCAGCCACAGCTTCTCTAGACAACTTGTGCCAGGGCCTCATCACCCTCACAGAAAATWATTTCTTCCCAATAGCTCATCTAACCTCACCCTCTGGCAGTGTGAAGACATTCCCCTTGTCCTGTCACTCCAGACCCTTGCCCAAAGTCTCTCTCCAGCTCTTTAGGAGCCCCTTTAGGCACTGTCAGGGRCTCTAAGGTCTCCCTGGAGCCTTCTCTTCTCCAGGCTGAACACCCCCAGCTCTCCCAGCCTGTCTCCAGAGCAGAGGGGCTCCAGCCCTCAGAGCATCTCCACAGCCTCTTCTGGACTTGCTCCAGCAGGTCCAGGTTCTTCTTGTGGGGCCCCAGAGTGAAACAGTTCAATCAGATGTGATTTTTAGAGCTTCAGCTCCTGTTGGGCAGTTTAGATCAATATTTAAGCTAATTTTTAAAAATTAATAAAAATAGTTTGCAAAGGAGGGATTTAAAAAGAAATATTGCTCAAAACTACTCAGGGATCTTACAAAGATCTATTATAATCAATACATTAATACACTAATAGATCAAAACCAGTCATAATAGATCTTGGGAAGGTCTATTTCAATACATATACATTATTATATTTGTAGATATTCCCAAGATCTATCAGAAGTAATTTTGAGTATTTCTTTTTAATCTTCTCTCCTTTGCAAAGCTTTTTTTTTATTAACAGATATGCTGTAAGAGTCATCCTAACACTTTCAGGTGTGCACTCCCTGAAGGTGTCAAGAACTGTTTCTTGTTTCCTTTCTCCCACCACACTCCTGTATTTCTGGTGAAGCAACTATTGTAACTCACATAACTCAGGTTTGTTCAACATGCTGCCAGACCCAGTGTGCTGTCAGATTTGTTTATTGGGATTATATCCTTCCAGGCCTTTTATGGAAAATCACATAAAACCTCCATTTCAGCGTGTACACTTTTGGTATCAACAAACCACTGAGTAACACGGTCCTCTCTCCCCTCCATGATGGCTTTTCATATAAAACTCTCTTGTCTTACTCTCTTTTCTGAACCTGTCTGGTTTTACCCACAGAGATGAGAAAGACTTGGACAAGCTGAAAATATTTGCAATATGTTTTATGCTCAAATTTGTTACCTTGCATGCCATTTCTAAAACTTGGGAGTGCAAAGGTGCAACAACAACAAAACAAAACAAAACAAACAAAAAACCTGAAAGAAAAACTTCTGTAAGTGTCCCTTTTAGATTGCCCTGCTAGTCAAGAGTTGCTGTGTTAAGGTAAATGCTTCTGAGTAATACCAGTTATCACTTCAGCTGTGCAAATCTTTTGAGTGTTGCTCCTTCTGGAAAGCRACAGTGTCGAGATAAAATCATGATTTATGTTTCAAGGGGGTGACAAGATCTTTTCCCAAACCTACAGAAAGATCTGTGCAGCTCCCTGAGCTAAAATAGAAACTCGCTCCTCATCCCCTGCTCAATCCCTCCAATCACTTGCAGCAATGACCTTTGAGAAGTGGATTTAAAGAAGGATGGCTCAGATTTGGCAGCACATCTCCCCATACCTTTTCCAAAATGCTGTTTGTTGGTAAGGTAGCTTCACCATGCATGTTTCTGCTCCCAGTCCAGCTCAGCTGTGCAGGGAAATGCTCCTCCTGGAATCTCTCCCCTGCTGCTTGTCAGAGCAGAGTCGTGCTCTTGCACATTGATGATGTGCACAAGACAAGTACCGGAGCTAAGATGACAGTTCTTAATCACCCACTTGATCAACTGAATCAAAAAYGTTAAGAGTGAGGGAGAAGTGTCCAGAGGTCAGAAGTCAAGGGGAAAATTTGCCCAAATCAAAACCCTTGCCCTTGATGTCAGAATTTTACCACCAGCATTTGGCTTTGAGGATGTTAGAAAAAACATATGTCAAGGTGCAAACCTGTAGTGTAAAGTTAATGTGTCATCAGGCTCAGCAATGAAGTGAAATAGGAGTTATATGTCTTTTGAACTAAGCTGAAGTATAGGGTGCTGTTCTTAGAAATGGCTGGGATTTGTAACTCAAGACATGTCCTCCACCTGAAACTGTGCCAAGTRGCCACCCATTTTCAAATGGCCTGTCTAGCATAACACTGTTGCTGTCCCTAAAAGCAGGATTTGTCCCTGGTATGCAGACAGCCAATTTCACATGCAGAGCTGAGGTATTTGATATTTTATATTTTCGAAGATGGGTGCTAGGTAGCAAATYCACAGAAAGTTAGCACAGTCTCAACACTTTACATTTTAGCAAACAAGGAAGTCTTGGTTCATTGGCTACAAGTTACCTAGTTCTCTTTTTAATTCGTATCCTATGTTCTATTGGTTGAATGATTCTCTTGCTTCTCATGCTAATTAGTTTGCGTGCTCAGTCTTTCTCCTCTTTTGAGTTGGTGGGTTTCTCAAGTCTGTGTTCCATAAGTCAGTCACAATCTCCCCCATGGAATTACCTCTTGCTACTTGGCTCAGTGTGCAGGGTGAGCTCTGGGTGGTAGGAACCCGAGACAATAGGACTCATGCTGGCACCAACCCCTTGCATCACAAAGACAGGAGACAAGAGATACACTAGGAGCAAAAGACTCAACAGGAAGACCCCAGACTAACAGTAAAAGTATAATTAACCCCTTTCATACACACATGAAGAAATCTTTGCCTTCTCCAAAGATTAATTCTTTGAATTGCTTTGATTATTATGTGCTGCACTCATGTCTCCGTTCAGCTTCATTGTAACAATGTAGTAGAACGTGATCTTCAGTTACAGGGGCGCTGCTGGCTCCCAGCCAGGCAGGGCAGGTGCAGTGATTCCCCCACAGCTGCAGGGGGCGCTGTGGTGCGAGTGCAGGGAGCAGGTGGCCAAGCTAGGAAGGGAAGTAAGAGAGGCTTTGTGTCACAAAGTCCTGGGGTAGTCGAGCTGAGTGCCCCAGCAGGACTCT
Organism: Alauda arvensis; assembly: GCA_902810485.1. NCBI lineage: Eukaryota > Metazoa > Chordata > Aves > Passeriformes > Alaudidae > Alauda > Alauda arvensis. The sequence goes on along the minus strand of CADDXX010000718.1, from coordinate 249,467 downwards.
GAGGAGCACCAACCTGGAATGGTAGGAATGAACAAAAATCCCAGGGTGGTGGACAAGATGTATCAGAAGCTCCGCGGAAATGCAGGACATCCTGTCAGGGCAGGGGGTGTGGGGCTACAGCGTAGAGAAACCCAGAGCAGTGCCAAAGAAGCGGCAGGGGCGGGACAGCGACGGCCTGGCTCTGAGCAGGGCTGGGAGAGGTGAACTCATGATTCCAGGCACCCGAGCAGATGGGGATAGGTCCCTCTTTTAGTGAAGTAGGTGATAATAAGATCCCAGGTTGGTGACTGCTCTCACAAGCAGAGGGTCACCACACAGCAGAAGAAACAGCTCTGGGCTGGGTTATGGTGGTGGCAGCAAATTCCCTTCCCCAAGCAGCAGCTCTGACTGTMCTTCTTCAAAGCCAAGAACAGGAGTGCTAGCAGCTGCCCCAGCCCCTGTCCTTTACCTGCCTGATTCTCGTATCTTTGTCCCTCGGAGAGAAACTTCCCAGATGAGAGGAATGCAATCAGATGCCCTCCTTCTCTGAGCATGGCAACTTCTTTGTTTTCTTAAGTACCTAATAGTTAGCGTGTCCTAGCAACTTATGGGGAAAATTCTATAGGTAAAAAGGAACAAAAGAAACTGTCAGGCCAGGACCCTGAGCCCAGATCTGAAGCACCATTTTCATAAGGTCACCCTGAAGGTGTTCAGATTCCAGACCAAAATCGAGCCAGGTTTGGGAGGAGAAAAAATATTTAAAAGAATCTATGAAGTGAAGTGAAGTGAA
>CADDXX010000718.1:184148-248423 GCA_902810485.1 Alauda arvensis | reverse complement strand
ATTCATCTTAATATTTGCAAAAAGCCAATTTTATAATATATATTTTTAACACGTGTCTAAGACAGGATTTCATATGACTCTTTGTTAGTCATTATATTATTATGCAACTTTTATATGTCATTAACAGTCTTTCTTTATAATCTGCACATTTTTCAATATAAGATTACTTTGATGATAGTCCATTTAATTATGTTTGGTGATGTTTCTAATTACCAGGGTCAGTGCATTTTTTGCAGCTATGGAACTCATCGGTGATCTCTGCCTTTTTTTTCCCCTTTTTGATGTTTTTCCCAGCTCAACCCATTATGAAACAGGCAACAGTTTKTTGTAATGGGAAACATAATTTTGAGAATTAAACTRATTTTCCCARTAACTGTTTTCTGATACTTTCCTGTTTTCTCTTGAAGCCCAAGCACATGTTCTTAAACGTCTCTTGGTGTCAGAATGCYGTCTAYGTATTCTGGAAACTCTGAGACTGAAACTGTGAAGCGGAACWAAGACTTCACAACCAAAGGTTATGAGGTAGGTGTGCTTTACTTGGCRCCCAGATGCAYGGGGGACAGCTCCACTAAGGACTGCGTGCCCTGAAGAGCAGGGGCTCTTGTTCAAATACACKTAAACTAATACATATTTAGTATGKATTAATTTCATATTTATTATGAAAGTTTTARCATCACCTATACATATTCAGAACCTATCCCCACCTACTCTCACTTCATAYCTTAATCAGCWTTTYSTTGGTCTGCACTTGCACATTGTCTCCTGATGGTCTCAGGYGGGRGTGGCTGGATGAAGTAAAATAGTCTTCCTCAGGTGTCCATTGAATGAACCCAGTCTTTGTGCAGACTCTCTTGGTCTCTTGCTGTCTTCCAAGGCTCCTGGGCATAGTCTAAACTAAAAATCCAGTTTTTTCCAATTTTTTTGAGCACTGGTTTCTGCTTATCAGTCTTTAAAAAATGGGCAAGGTCCTGTTTTTGTATGGCAAAGACTATCTGTTTTTAACACACTGGATAACACAGCAAACTATRATCTGTTTAAATTTAGTTAYAARTTCCCTATATCARCTRCACATTTCCAAATAGCAATGATGCATTGATTTATGCTAGCTTTTTCAAAGACTGACTCTTAGTGCTTCTCAAGTCCTCAACCAGTTGTACTTAAGCTTCATCTGGATTTATGTTAATCCCAGATCCCCTGCTAATCTTAAGTAATGCTATAGAAGTAAGAGAGACTGAAATACCAAAATTAGAATGCAATAGATCTTAAGTCATTCAGAAAAATATCAAAGACATATATGCTAGGAGTCAAAACTGGGAACAAGTATTTCCAAACACAAACAACAGGCCAAAGGGAAGAGATTATAAGAAACAATGAATAAGGGGTTTTTTTGTTGTTTATTAGAAAACCAAAGCCAAGTACAACGTTTTGGATAACTGCTGTATGAAAGAAGCACAAACCAAGTTTGGAAGCACAGATTCACTCTCTGTTCCGTCTTTGAAATAAGGATTAAAGCTGTCTGCTCTGAGGCATTAGTCAGCTCTGCTCTCTTCCTGCTTCTTAAAGACATCTGCTTTGTATTTCATTGAGACTACTGCAAAATTGCTTTCAGCTATAAATTTCCAGTGAGGTTTTTGTTTAGTTGGATTTTTTCGGGTTAGCTTGTTCGGGTTTTTTTGTTTTGTTTTGTTTTTTTTTTTGTTTGTATTTTCCAGCAAATGAAAGACATAAGTGACATCTTACTAGCTAACAAATAATTCTTGGGCCTAGCTAAGGCTGCAGATGCTGCTCTGAAGGGTAACTGTCTCTGTCTCGACTAGAGCTGGTAGAGATAWGGTTGGTGAAGATTAATCACATCAATTACACTGCTGGTTTAGTTACCACAGAATAAATTAAACAGATAGGTTGAGTCAACTTCAAATGAAATTTTCAAGCTGTCTTCTGTTGAGATGGTTCACTCCTTGTTCTCGTTCTCCTCCTTCTCCTTCTTCTCCTTCTCCTCCTTCTCCTTCTCCTTCTCCTTCTCCTTCTCCTTCTCCTTCTCCTTCTCCTTCTCCTTCTCCTTCTCCTTCTCCTTCTCCTTCTCCTTCTCCTNTCCTTCTCCTTCTCCTTCTCCTTCTCCTTCTCCTTCTCCTTCTCCTTCTCCTTCTCCTTCTCCTTCTCCTTCTCCTTCTCCTTCTCCTTCTCCTTTTCTCCTCCTTTCCAGAGTGCCTGGTAGCACAGTAGTCTGGGTACAGGCTTGGAGTCAGCAGATGGGCATTGAGATGCCATGTCTGCCTTTTTCTCCCCTTCCTTGTCATGGGATCTGTCCCCTCGGACAAGGCTGCCTTATGACAGCAATTCCAGTAGTAGCATAAGAGAAGCTGTCCCATGTGTCAACAACAGTCATCAATCATATTGGCAGGTTCATGCTGGTTTTATGTTGTTATTGATGCACATTTTCCTGATGAAATATGGCAGGACATATAGCATAGGCAACCATGATTTCAGGTCAGCCTGATGTGGTTTTTATAGGGAAAAAAGGGAAAAAAAGGGGGAAAAAAGGAAAAAAAGGAAAAAAGTATAATCTCAGCCTTTTTGGAGCCATATAACTGTGGAAAAAAAAGCTGTTTTTTCCTGATCCCTGTAACAGCTTGTCAGCATGCTGGAGGGAAGGGATGTCATCCAGAGGGACCTGGACAGTCTGGAAATGTGGGGTGGTGTGAACTTCATGAAGTGCAACAAGGTCGAGTGCAAGGTCCTGCACGTGGGTTGTGGCAATCCCAAGCACAAACACAGTAAAAATGGAGAACAGCCCTGGGGAGGATTTGGGGGTGCTGAGGGATGAGAAGTTCAGCATGCCCAGGCCATGGGTGCTGGCACCTAGAAACCCCTTATATCCCAGGCTGATCCCACCATGTTGGCAGCAGGGCAGAGGGGATTCTGCCCCTTTGTYCTCCTCAGGTGGGACCTCAYCTGCAGAGCTGCTTCCAGTTCTGGYATCTAACATCAGAAAAATATGGATCTGCTGGAACAAGTCCAGTGGAAGCCATGGAGGTGTTCTGAGGGMTGAAGCCCCTCTGCTCTGGAGAYAGGCYAGGAGASYTGRGAGTGTTCAGCCTGGAAAAGAGACAGCTCTGGAGAGRCCTTAGAGTCCCTGGCAGTRCCTAAAGGGGCTCCAAGAGAKCTGTAGAGGGACTTWRGACAAGGGTCTGGAGCAACAGGAAAGGGGAGAGCAGCTTCCCATTGCCAGATTAGAGGTTTAGATGAGCTATTGGAAGMAATTATTTTCTGTGAGAGTGGTGATGCCCTGGCACAGGTTGCCCATAGGAGTTGTGCCTGTCCCATTCCTGGGAATGTTCAAGGCCAGGTTGGACAKGTCTTGGAGTAACCAGATCTAGTAAARGGTGTCCCTGYCCATGGCAGRTGGATTGAAATGATGTRACCTTTAGGTGTCRYCCAAGAACATTCTAAGATGTATTTTCATTCCATTGCAGCATGAGTGGATTAAGAGTCCTTAAGAAAATACCGTGTATGTACAAATACTGGGGTTTTTTTCCCATCTGCATGAGTAGTGTCCTTTATCAGGTTTCAATTTGTAGTTCCCTTCATACTACTTTACTTCCTTAATGGATTCTCAAATTTCCTGCCTGATTTGGCAGTGGTGCCCTGGCTGRAYTCTTGCCACCCTCCATTTGGATGCCCAACTGAAACCCCAAGTGGCCCTATTTTGGTTTTGCTATCAATTAACTTTATTGTGAAGAGCAGTGTCTCCAACATGCAGAACCTTTCACACTTGGGTTGTCAGGYAACCTTTACATGTCTTGTTTACTCTTTAGGTGATTTTTTTCCTCTGATGTTAATTCTAGATTGTTGTTTATTTCTACTGAGCTGACTAAAGCTGCCAGGTTTCAGAAGTCAGAGGTCTGCAGTAAAAGCAGTGCAAATAATACARGGAGACAAGCAAGGGACCATGAGTCACAGCTTCTACTTCAGCTTCCACCTACACTGCTCCACTTAATTAACTCCTGCAAGGCTCAGTTTCAGTGTTTTGCCGTATTTTGCAGTCCAATAATCAGTGTCTGGAGTGTGGTGGTTTTGACAACCTTAGAAGAAAGGAGCTTAGATATTCAAATGCTGTTAATTAATTTAAATGTTGTAAATCAATAAATAATAGTGATTAATTGGCTGTCATTTCCATTCTWATCCAGTGATTACAGCTACTTGCTCTCCTCCAGACCTCTGCCCTCCTGACAATACAATTCATGTGCACTGTGATTGAAGCCAGAATTTATTTGAAAAATAAACAACAGGTCTTGCTAGCTCTGCAGCAAGAGCCACCTGCACGGAAAGCAAGGACRCAACCAAAGGAAAGCAATTCCAGAAAGAAAAGCTGTTTTGCTTAGTAAACATGGTTGCTAATTGGGTAGAGAAAAAAGGTGACAACAGGAAAAGAACTGTTCTGCATCCTGTGTTCACATGCACCCCAGGCTGCTCAGMTTGTCCCTGACACTTTGAAAGTAGAGCTGAAGACTAGAAATACCCCAGAAAAAGGGGATCTGCTACTTTGCATGACCTCTGCCTGCACTCCTCATTTTTCATGCCCATTTGGGCATTTTTTCAACCCACCCCAAAAGGGACAATGCTTTCATTGTGAGACAAATGTAATATTTCTTTTGTTAAATTTATTGTCTTATTGTACARCTGATAATCATGGAACTGCTTATCTGTTRAACATCCCTAGTCAGGAGCAKGCAGCCAAAGATTCTGCATGAACAACATTGCTGGATTAGCCAACAACTTCTCCCCTGGGCTGCTGTACAGCCTTCCTGCACACACAAACCTTCCCCCCCACCCCAAAGCCCACCTCCTCTCTTCAGCACACAGTGAGCAAAGGGCTGTGGTTTGCTCCCAGGGACTGCTTAGAGCTTCATACCTTTCTTCCTGACCTCTTTCTTCACTGAGTGTGACCACAATATTGCAGAGGCAACCACAATATTGCAGAGGCAACGAAAAACCTGGCAAGGTTTGGGTCACTCTTCCTCAATGGGAAGGGACTGCATCTAATCCAGTCCTTAGGCAGGAATTCCACTGATTTATGTGAGTTGGCTGCAAAACTGGCCCCATCCTTATTTATTACTTCATCCACAGGCACCAGACCTAGCTCTTAACTGGAGCATTGCTATCCTGCAAGTACCACAACTTTCTCCAAGACCTTGAAGGGAAATGGGGCTGCTTGTGTTAACTAATGCATGGTATATAGTAAGGACTTACCTTTCACATGCTGCCAACCACTCCAGCTGTGGTGGGTTTATGATGTTAGCGACAATGCCTGGACCATCCCCAGGTTGGGTGTGGTGAGACATGTCAGCATGCTCTGCTGCCCTGTCTGGGATGGCCTCCTTGCATTGGATAAAACAGCACTGAAAGAGCTGAACAAACAGTCAGTGCTGTCTGGCTGGCTACTGAGCCATCACTGCCAGCCCAGGAGGACCAAGAGGTTAGATGGCTGCAGCTTAATGAGTACTTTTCCTAATTTAACAGAGGGCAGTATCCATCTATCCAGCAGAACAGCTCCATCATCTCCTGGCTCTTCAGCCTGACCTTACTTTGGGCTTTTCAGTGCAGAGACACAGCAGGGCATGAGCTGACCCTGTCTGGGGCTGTGCACCCATGAAAGCTCCTTCGTGGAAGCTGAGCTCTGGCACATGAAGACATGAACTGGCTTGAGGCCAACCAGCTCAGCACTCAAATACACTGCCTGCACCTGTTTGTGTAGACACACCCTTGGGGAGGTCAAAGAAAAAGATGGAGCTGCTGGCAAGTGTTGTCCAAGACCTTTCCCAAGAAGCATTTTCCCTGACACTGTTTGGAGCAACCCTCCTCAAGGAGCTGTTTTCTAAATGGAGGAATATACTCACAGCCTGGTATGGGGCTGGATTATAAAGAAATGTTTTGTGACACGTGTTACTGAATGAAAGGAAAACAGTAGCAGTGAGCAGGCCTAGTCTGGGATTGGCATGATTTATTCCCCACAACTGGATCCAAAAGCATTCTAAAAGAGCAGCAAGTCTGCTGCTGAGCCCTCTGGTTTTTTTTTTCCCTGCTCTATCCCTCCCTCCTTCCCTCTGTTGCAAAGAGGACCTGCTCTTGAATGTATCTAAGTATTGCTAAACAACAGAAAGGTGCTTTCTCTCAACATCCTACAGTCCAGTACCCTTTTGGAAGTTACACATGGGTTTTCCTGATCCAATGGAGGGAGGAGGGCAGTCATCCTGACAGAAGAACAATACAGGGAAGTCCCATTCAGCTGAACTTTGCCCAAGGAGCAGATCATTGCTCTGGTTATTAAACTGGAAGCCTCAAGTTTAGCTCCRATCCTGGGGTCTCTGGGAAATGGCTGTTGAAAGAAATTCAGCAAATATGCCTTGAGGTTAGTGCAGAGCCCCCACTTTGTGCACAGTTTCACCCCTGGCCAATGCAAAATATGTTCTGCTGCAARTATGGTGTGTGAGCTACCAACACACTTTGCAGGGTGAGAACTGTGTGCAAGCAGATATKTACTGAGGATGCTGTAAATGGGGATGCATTTTGTAGTCTCTCTGTCTACTTGGAGGAACTTATGCAGGTCCTCCMAATGTGGAAAAAGCCAGGTTATTTTCCTTTTCACCTATTTTTGATTGAGTTTGACAGGAAGATCTTCAGATGTGTTTTGATACACACCAAACACACCTGATCCCTGCAGGACTCTCAGTATGACTGTGACATGGACAAGTGCTCACCAGAAGAATGTAAAAAGAACAGTTCTTCTTTCTCTACCTGGGTTCAAAAGCCACATTGATTTTTACTTGAATTTCATGTAGGTTCTGATTAAAAATATGGCTTAAAAAGTACTTTCCAAGTTTATAAGTTATCAATTGCTGCTTTCAAGTCTTCTGCATGTGCTGTATGTTAGGGATAACACACTCCATATGATGGATGAAGCAAATGCTTTCATCTATGCCTGATGATACAGAATGGAAATAATTCTCCCATGAAGATCTGTCCTTCCTCCTTTTCAGTTGCACTGTTGTGGGGGTTTTATTCCTATGCTATGAACAGTTAAGACTAGACACCATTTCCCCTTGGTCTGCATCCTGTTTTTGAGAACAATAGCTGCATTTTTGACCAAGTGCCAGCCCATAATTCATGTTTGCCTGCATCCTTTGGAGCACAGATTTGGCTGATACTATAATAATTTGGTGCATTGACTGTTCCAATTAGAGCAGGGCTTTGGGATTTTTTTCTAGTCAATAATATTATTTCTAAAGATTTAAATATTTTAGAAATAATAAACAAGGAAGAGAGGCCTCACCTCTTGATGAAATATGTGTGCATAAATTCCCTTAAKCTCCAGTCCACTCAAATATGATACAGCTCAAAAGTTCAGCTTGGGATCAAATTTTGTTGACTTTATGTCCTGTTTGGGACAGACAGTTTGAAACAGATAAGAGGAATCCAGTGAAAAACAGAGGGAGAGGAAGACAGTGGTCAATATGGAATAAATATAATATCTGGAGGAAAACCAAATGCGTTAAAAGAGTGAATATTTTGTACAAAGCCTCAGTYTTCATGGTGTCACTGATTTTCACCCAAATTGTCATCTGAGCACAGTCCAAACAGTGGCTGGATGCATTGAACTTGCTGAGCATTAGTCACTGTCAGTCCCGTACATGTTGTTGGTACCTCGTGCAGAACAAAAAGCGAGCACCAACAACAGTAGTGCCTTTACTGATGTGATGGAAACTATCCCAACCAAAGGGTTSCTCCCAAGCAGGAATTTGGAAATGCGGTTTTAATTATTCTGGGACAACTTTTATTCAGGCACTTATGCTGATCTCCGGGATAATGACAGTTGCCTCTGAAGGCCTGAATAATTAGCATTCCTACACCTCTAAGTCCAAACTGATGGGAAAGCATCTGCTCCCTTCCSCATGCATAAATCCTCTTCCAGGAGACAGACTCTGCTGGATTCCTYGGGTTCAGGATTGATCCCAATATATATTTACTTCTCTGCTAAAAATCCACCCAATATTTGACTTACATTTTTGATGTGTTTCTTCCTTCTTCCCTGCTGATTCAGAATGTTTAAAAACATCCCTTTCTGTTTATGTGCTTTAATTCTCCCCCTTCTACTCGGAAACAATTCTCATAACCTTTCYGTAAAGGTCCCATTTTTCACACCTTTCCCAGTTGCTGCTGCATCCCCTCTGAACTGTCTCACAGTGTCTGGCTGGAAAACTTTTCCAGGTCTTATAACCTCATTCTTGACACCTAAAGGGATCTTGAGGAACCCCACCTGGGAGCTCTGCAAAGCAAGACAGCAGAAGGCAGATAGGAGCAGCTGCCATGGAGCATGACCTAATAAATTACCCCTAGTCGATACGTAAATGTCACTGGCACAGTCTKAGCCTGGTCCATTTGTCAAGTGAAACATGAAGATGATTTAAACTGATTATTTAAACTACTTCACAAGCAAGAAGGAGTGTAGAGAGTTGTGAGGGCTGGCCTGGTGAACAGATTGTAAACTGACCTCGTTCATTTACAACTGAGGCATCTCCAAAAACTGCACAGGTTTAACCAGAAAAATAMCTGCCATACCTTCCCAATGTGCACACCATGTTCAAAGGTGTGGGATATATGATATAGTGCAGTGGAAAAGCAAGAGAATCTGAATGACTGCATGGAAAACTTAGATATGTCTTTTAAGCCTTTATTGTTTTAAGTAAGATGATGATGATGATGATTATTATTATTACTATTGGAGGAAGGATGTAAGGGAGATCTGCCCATTTTATTTCATCCAAATAAAGTAAGATCTTTCTTTGAGATAAGTTCTCTCCCCTACCCTCATGGGTGGTTTCTATTCTTTAAGTGCTGTCCTCCTTTCCAGGCCAGGGAGAGTGCTATGGATCCTATCAATTTATCCTTGGTTTTGTCTCAATATGCAGAATGTTGTGCTCTTTAAAGGACATTTGGGTAACCTCTGGAGGACAGAACTGTGGAATATGGGATTATATTTGTCAAAGTTGTTAAGGCTTATGCTCACCAAAAGGCCCTGTGGGAAAGGCACAGCTGCAGGCTGCATGGTTGGAAGTGTATTTGGGGGGTGAGACACAGTTATGAGAACTCATGGACAGCACATGAACAGGAAGCTGATTGGGTTATAGGATGCTGATGCTTTTCCTTGTAGCTGTCCATCCAGTAYTGACCAAAGATTTCCCCTCAAGACTGTCTCTTCCCCAGGCTGAACAAGCCTAGTTCCTGCTTCTGGTTCTAATTCCATCCTGACCATTCCTTCCCCATTCTTCACTGTAAGGTGACAGAGTTCTGCGTTAGGGTGTCCAGAGAAATTGTGGAGTCTCTTCCTCTGGAAATCTTTAAAACCTGTGTGTATACGATTCTGTGCAATATGCTGTGGGTGAACCTGCTCTAAAAGTGGGGTTGGACTAGAAGATCTCCAGAGATGCCTCACAACCCTAATCATTCAGTGATTCTGTAATTTGGATTCCAAATTCCTGGTTTAGCTATGCTTATTCCCCTTCTCTTTTCCTTGTACCACACCTCCAGCCTAGCTGCCCATTCCAAACCTTCTTCTTTTTGGCGGGTTTTCTACCTGAAAATGGAGGTCTCTCCTTCACTGGTCTTCAGGSCCAGGGACTCCCTTCTCCACTCCCTTTTCTGGGAAAGTCAGGAACAGTAAAGAAGAATCTCTTCTGTAGTCACCTTCCAGAATGYTTCTTCATAGAGTATACTGCTTATGAACTGGAAAATCATGAAGTCACCAAATGGTTTGGGTTGGATGGACCTTAAAGAACACTTAGTTCCAGTCCCCTGCCATAGGCAGAGATGCCTTCTGCTAGACCAGGTTGCTCCAAGCTCCATCCAACTTGGCCTTGAACACTTCCATGGATGAGGCATCCACAGCTTCTTTGCAACCTGTGCCAGTGTTTCACCACCTCCACAGTAAAGAACTTCTTCCTCATTTAAATCTCTGTTCTTACTTTAAAGCTGTTCCCCCTTTTCCTGTCACTATCTCCCTGTGTAAAAAGGCACTCTTCATCTTCTTACAGCCCCCTTTAGGTATAAAAAGGCTGCAATCAATTCTCCCACTGTCTCCAAAATATGTGTCTGATGGGACAGTTGTTAGAATGGACTGGAGGAGGGAATCTATGGAACTAGCTTGGCTCTGCAACACAGCAGAACAGCCATGATCAGTAGCTTGGGAGAAAAGAGACTCAGTGTTGCAGGATTATTCCCTTGTATTTGCCAAAGTTTTGCCTAATATAATGTTGCATCAGCCTCCAAATGTCTTTGCTTGTGAAAAAATGGTCTGATAGATTCTCCTCAGAAAGTTCTTCCATGCATTTTCAGTTTCTTCTTCCTCCCATTTCAGCTTCACCCCATTTCACTGTTCACTGCTACTTATATTTCAGTTTGCTTCTCTACAGGCAAATAAAATCATACTGAATGACATGGCGAATAGATAGGGAGAGGAAATGCTATGAGTTCCCAAAATATTAGGAGGCAATTACTGTCTTGTATACCAACCCAGTGTRGCTARTTTAGGGCTCAGCAGGGTCCCAGCAGAAATCTGTGGCCAGAGACTGGTACCCTGTGATGGTGTTATTTTGTCTTGGCTTTGCAGAAATAAGTTTCTGAAAACTGAGACTTGATTTTCCATGGATGACCAACAAGAATCCTGACTTGCTGAGCTCACAGGGACTCTCTCTGGTAGTGTTTCTAGTGCTTCCAGTACTTACACCTACTTGATCCCAATACAGAGGATTGTTTCAGGAAGAAAACACAACAAACTGTGGTAGGAAATGCTTAAGGGAGATCTATTATTATTCAGCATGGAGAAGAGAAGACTGCAGGGAGACCTCATTGCTGCCTTCATTTACCTAAAGGTGATTTTAGGAAGGAGAGAGATGGACTTTTTATATGGGCAGATGGTAACAGRACAAGGARCAATGGTTTTAAACTGAAAGAGARGAGGCCTAKATTARSKGTCAGGAAGAAATTCTTGGYTGTGAGKGTGGTGAAGCCCTGGCACAGGTTGCCCAGAGAAGCTGTGGCTGCCCTGCCCCTGGAAGTGTTCAAAGCCAGGTAAGATGGGGCCCTGAGCAACCTGGTTTAGTCAGCTCATGGCARGGGKGTTGAAATGAGATGGTCTTTAAGGTGCTTTCCAGCCCAAACCAGTTTAGGATTCTGTGTTTGTATTGTCCTGCCCCATGCAAACAGCTGCAGAAGGGAAGCCATTTGTTGCATGTGGCAACTTAAAGAAAACAGTTTCCATCAACTGCATAAATCCCAAATGCTCTATTACAGATGCCAAAATCACAGAAGAATATCCCTTGGCTAAGCAGAAGGAGCTCTTTCCATGAACAGAGGTTTTTGCAAGGACTTTATGAAAAAGCAGTGAATGAGGGTGTCAGTTTTGGTTGCAAAGTTACAGGTTCTATCATACCTGCTGTTCTGATTCCACTGGGATAGGGTTCATATTCTGCTTTGGTAAGCCATGACACCAACCTACTGGGACAATGGGACTGGTGGAAAGATGTGTAATGTCTGAGTGATGTCTACCTTTGTTGTGGGATCAGGTACTTTGGCATTTGGTCTTCTTCAGGCACAGTAACACCCAGGAGAGGCAAGAGACTGTCATCTACATATCCCTATTTTGAATAATTTTGAACAATGTAATGTAGAGCCCCCATTTTTCCTGTTTTCCCTCTCTTTGTAAATCTATTCATCTTTTCTTCCCCCCATGCTTCTTGTCTCACTCAAAGTAGAAGAATTGGCTGAAGTAGGCWCACATCACTACTTGGTTGCTYGTGCTGCTAAYAGAAAAATCCAAATGAGCTAWGCTGCACTTCTGAGACTTWTTCCTCCAAAAACTATTTCTGMTCCCAGGRAAGTCAATGRAAGTCTAATTAGTCMCAGATGTTTAGTAATAACAAGCACTTCCMTTTTGTAGAGTAAAACAATAGTGTTAAAACCATTAATTAAATRGGTTTGGCTCTGTCATCAGGTTATTAACTAATTCTAGTCACAGCAGCCAAGCTAATACTGACTCTCACAGCAGGAGAAATAGTCTTGCCCTGCTTGGCACAAAAGCTATGAACTCAGTCTGTGGCAAATCAACATCTGGGCACACAGCTTGGCTTGCTTTTGAGCTTCCAACTAATCCCTGGGATTGCTGCTTGTGCATCCTTCCCCTACAAGACTAGGTGCTTGAGCCATTGGCTTTTGTAGMTGTTAGATCAGGCCCTATTGCTGCTGATGGTTTGCTCAGATTCATAGGATCACAGAAATCRCAAAATGGTTTGRTTTGGAAGAAACCTTAAAGATCATCTTGTTCCAATSCCCTGTCCTGGGCAGGGGCATCTTCTGCTAGACCAGATTTTTCCAAACCCCATCCAAGCTGGCCTTGAATACTTCCAGGGATGGGGCAGACACAATTTTTCTGGGCAACCTGTTCCAAATTCTTCTGCATCTCCAGTACATCTCCTTGTTCTCCATTGGTTGTACTCTTTCATATGGAGCAGCTGACTCTGMTTCAGGACCAGAAGGTAAAGGTCTAAGTTGGAGTACAAATACCACAGAAAAATAGGRAGATATTTCTTTTCATCTGTGGAGCATTCCAAGCTGGTGCTTTAATATATCCACAGTCTAGTGCTTTATACAAAATTCAGTTGTTTTTATTGTACAAAATTCTGCAATGAAAACCACCAGCCAGTTTAATACATAACAGCTTAAAAATATAATTATACACCTTTTTGTAGTGTGGTAGTTTTGACATTCACTAGCTGGAAGAAACAGAAATGGAGCAGCAATTTGAGTTATTTACCTGGACAGGTTTCAGTTTGACCACTATTTCTCTTATGAGCCCAAATGGACAGTTCCTGGCATTAACAGAAGACCTGATACCATTCCTTTTCAAAGCCACTGAACCCTGTTAGCAGGTCAGGCTCCCACTCACTGTCATGTTCCCTTCAAGAGGGTGGGTTTTTTGTGAGAGYATGCGACATAACATTTGTCAGTGTCAACTTTTAGCAACACAACAGGCTAGCCATGTTAAACACAGCACAGAATRAGGACCTACAGAACTTTTCTTGCAGCACATCCTCTAGACAATAATATATTTTTGGGGAAAGACAGCAGAAAGATAGATCTGAATAATGGCCCAGGACTGTGCTCCCTATGCATTATTTCACACAAGTATCTTCAAAACACCTTTTTGCAGTCTAACCTCCTGTGGCCTTGAAAAATAGACACACTATTCTTCTGCATTGATATGCAATCATATGCAGTGATTTCCCTAAGTTTTTCTTAGAAATTCAAACATTTCGGTTCAATGTTAGCTGGTTGAAATTCATGCTCCAGGAKTTTTTTTAAAGCCTTCACCCCAGAGATGACTTTCTTCACATTAAACTCAGTTAAATATGTATTGCACACAAGGGCCAAATTTCTCCTCTTTGAGTTAAACCGTGGATCTGCAAAACATGGCAAATTCTCCTTCCAGTCCCTGCAACCCATACCAGTGGTGTAATTCAGGGGCACTTCAAAAGCATTTAAAATCCACAGCTAAAAATCAAAGATAATAATTTTACCCTTCATTCCTACACACTGTCAGTGTAGCACCCTATTTCTTCAGTTTTCAAGGTATTTTGTGTCATTACGCTTTAAACTGATGGGTAAAGTTTTGCCTGCGGGAGCAAAAAAATGAACCCACACCRATGATGATCACAGATAAAACCAACACAAATGTTAATATAATAAGGAAGTTGATTTTCTTCAGATCTTCTTTTTCACAGTCTTCTGGTCTAATGTTCCTGATGTGCATTTCATCCTGGTACCCGAAATTCTGAGTGTGCTGGCACATTAAATGCTCCACRTTGGGGATCTGGACATTTTTGTTCTGAATCATTGATGAMAGCCAGACATTTCCACAGCAGCTGAGTGGGTTCCCAGTGAGATACAAGTTTTTAAGTGAATTTTCTAATGCTAARATATTGCTGCTCTGTAACGTACTGAACCTGTTGTTCCGTAGGTCCAGAACTTCTACTGGAGAGTCATTACCCCACTTAGGCAGCCAGTTCAGCTGATTYTCAGAGAGGTTTAAGTGTTTAAGGTGACTAAAACAAGGCAAGTCAATATTTAAATCTATCAGGCYATTACCATATAAATACAAACATTCCAGAGACTTTTCCAGACCTGATAATGCTTTAAGTTCTATTTTCAGTCCAGGGTTCATGGAGAGGTCCAGGACAACCAGAGAAGTCTTGTAGAAGCTGTATGCTGGTAGGATGYTCAGCATGTTGTCAGCTAGGTACAAGTACTGGAGAGCAGGAGAAYTGACAAATGACACACAACCACTTTCCTCTCCAGCAAGTCTTTGCTTAGCTAATCCTGAGTACATGCTGCAAAGGCTGATATTATTGCTCTGTAGATTAAGCAGTCTAAGGCTAGGAAGATTTGAGAAGATGTCGAACTGCAGGGTTTGGAGATAGTTGTTTTGAATGTAGAGCTCCTTCAAATTTGACAATGCACCAGCATCAAGGAGAAGGTTCTGCAAAGCATTGTAGCTCAAGTCAAGGACTGTTAAAGAGATCAGTGCACTGTCATAACTTACTGCAAATGATTGAAGACAGTTTTTACTGAGATTCAGGTTCTGAAGGGACAACATTGATTCAAAGAAATCATCTGGAATGGATTTTATTTCATTATAACTTAAATCTAAATATACAAGCTGGGATAAATAAAGAGAACTTTTGTTTCTACTTTGTTTCTGATCAAGAAGATGGAAAGAAGCATTTGGCCATTCATTTTTCACATAGTCCATTTTATKATGAGGGGATTTAGCAGTGAGCTGGATTAAATTCTTTGATAAGTTCAGAGTTACCAGCTTATTTACCTGAGGGAACACTGGGAAGTGAAACAGTTTGTTTTCACTCAGATCCAAATACCTTAAGCTATATTCATCTTCTGATTTTGTGGTGTGGAAGGTCTCAATGCTGTTTCTGCTAAGGTCAAGTATCACCAGCTGCCTGAGGTTAAAATCAGAGATGCAAGTAATTGAATTCTTTGAGAGATTGAGTTTGGACAGGCTCACTAGAGTCTCAAAAGCACCTTCTTCTATTTCCATGATGATGTTTCTCTGAAGATCTATCTCCACAAGGTTGGGAGATCCCTGAAACATCTTTTGTGATATCATTATAATACTGTTGTCCGCCAAGAAAAGATACTGCAGTGCTGGAGCTTCTTTAATGAAGTACTCAGCCATCCCATTGTACAGAGTGTTGTGGGACAAGTCCAGTATTTCCACCTTGGGYAAGAGTCCAATCCCTTCTGTGCCATTTTGAGCAAGTTCATATAAGTGATTGTTGGCTAAATTTATTTCCAGCAAATTCTTCATGTGTGAGAAGACTCCAGGCGTGATGAAACTTATCTGGTTAGAGCTTAAATCCAGGCACTGAAGGGAAGTGTAAGATGATAATGGCATTTCAGGAATGCTTTGAATCAGATTTCCTGACAGATCTATTTTGTTTACATYTGGATGGAGCTCACGAGGGATTTGGTGGAGGTCTTTGTTGTGGCAAAATGCCTGAGAGTTTGCCTGTCGGAAAAAGAGAGAAAAGGAGTTGTCACATGAYTAATGAAAAATATCTTTGCATTAAATATAAGAAAAATAACATTCAGTATCCAGGCAGATGCTGCTTTTGAAACACTGATCACTTTTTCTGAGCATTCAGACAGCAAGAGCAACAATACCAGTTACCTTCTTTCTGGCTAATAGCACTCATTTCATTTAAAAGAGACTTCTGACCTCAAACAGGAGAGTTTTATCTGCATGTGATACCTACTAAAAGTTCTCCTTTCTGTACCTTTCTCCTGGACTCATTTGAACAGTCCCAAGTTTCTCTGCAATCAAGCACCATTTTCTTATTTTTGTGCTGGTGCCTAATTTTCTCACTTTCATCACTTTATTAGATTTTGCAGACTCTATTTGCTGAGGCAARCAGTGCTTGGAAGAGCTTCACTCTGCTGGCAACACGGGTCCCAGAGCAAGGAGATATAAAAATCTTTAAGCATCCTACAGCATTAACCTGTCTCTCCTTCATGTTCAAATAAGCCTTCCCTTAGCCATGGCTTAGTTAAGCAAGGCAGCTTTAACCAAATTGGGTCATTCAACAACTGAGAAATTTCTGATGCCAATCTCCAAACTCATTCCGCCTTTATCTCCCATGTTTATCCTTTTCCTAAGGCAACTGTTCTCTTCTACTTGCATGGGGAGCACGCCTTATGAAGTCACCCACACAAGACACCTGTGATACAATGCTGAAAACACAGGTTATGTAAATTCAGTTTTTGAGAGGGAGAAAGATGTGATGCGCAGGGTCAGGCCTTTTCAAGCCAAATCTCAGCATCAGGGTAGCAGAAAGACAACCAAGTGTCAAAGTCCAATCCATCTTCTGGATGCATCTGTGTTTAATTGCAGCTAGGAATGAGTTCTGTGTCCAGAGCAAAATTTGGTGTGCGTGTTCACAAGGAACATTGGAAACATGAACRCAACCATCCTTACATAATCATCAAGCTCTATTTTGTTGCTAAGGAGAACATGCAGCAGCAGGAGGAAATGGAGTGTGAAAGGCTTAAGCAGCATTTAATTTACTGGAGAGAAAGTCYTGTTATTAATGTATTTGAGTGTCTGGGTAAAGAAAAAGGGAACGGGAGGGGAGGAAGCTTTTATTATATATATTTTTTTTTATTATTATTATATCAAGCTAATATTCAACGTCAAAAATATTAAATCCCATCTGTTTTATATTAACTTTGATGTGAATGAAGTGGCATATCTGTTTAGGAGACATGGGGCACTAGTCAGCATTTTGCATCATCTTAGTTCTGGAGACCACACAAGAATGTGCCAKAGAGGTGCAAGTGCTCATCCAAACTCCAGATGTACACAAGCTGCTCCATAGTTCTTCCCATGACACATTTTTCCCAAAGATCCCATGTAAATTGACTACTAAAACCTAAACCCCTCCTTTTTTTCCCCTCCAACTCACTTAAATCTCCCTAAAAAAAAAAAAAAAAAGAAGGAAATTTTCTGACTTCTCCCTAAAAAAATTTCTTTCCTGCAAATTCACTGTATACTTCCTCATTTTGAGTTAAATTATGCCCAGAGTTGGCCTTATTTCCAAGGCATGAATAGCAGGGAGGAAACCTCTTCTTACTCATTTGTGGAAAAGGAAGAAGCCAGGAGGATACAAAAATCCACAGTGAAAAAGGAGAAGCTGCTTTGCATCCTAAGGCAGATACCAGGTTTTTTTAACACTTTCAGCCAGATCCCAGCAAGTGCTGGGCACCCTCCATTCTCCCTGGGCACCTAGAATCTTACCAAAGCCTTGATGCAACTCCTTTCAATGCCAAAAATCTGCTTTTCATTGAAATTGATGGGGTCAGCCACTGTTCAACCATGTATCTTGCATGATTTGGCTTTTAATCTATATCCATGGAATCCTCCCAGTGATAAAAAGGACTGATAAAATCTACACCTCTGCTGTCTACCATTTGTTCCCATAACATTTCCCCTCTCATTTTTCTTTTAAATTTTCCTTCCTTTTTACTGACTATTTTGATCCTTACTAAATTCTGCACAATATTTTCTCCCCCAAGGTTCAAACTGCAYGAATTTCATTCTCATCAGCAGTAGGGAAAAAAAAGATGAGCCACGTCTCTGTGGGATGGAGCTTTGGTTTATCTCCTCTCCTCTTACCCCTTAGTCCAATGGATTGGTAGCCTGAGACTGGAAAAGAGGTTTTTGTCAGTCTCATGTTCTGACTTCATCATCTCTGCCAGTGCTGACATCAGTTTGTTTCAAGTCCATTGTCAAGAAATACTGGAGGGTGAGAACCACTTGGTCCCATTAAGATGCTGGCAAAAAAAAATTGCCCAACAGTTCAAAAGCTGGGCATAATTTGGTTTCAGGCTCAAACTGGTTCTTCACTGCTCAGCACTGAGTGGAAGTTGTCAGCCATCTCAGTAAGAGCCCTACAAAAAGGAGTTGGACTCAAGCCTGCCCTTGAGTTCTCCTTTATCAATTCATGAACATCTGAATCAAGAATCTGGGCTGAAGCCACTTGGCACTGACCTGYACTTGTATGGTGTGCCTGACCATTCTTAGAAGAGCTGTCCAGGTAGAGACTTAGCTACAAAATCAAACCTTAGCATTTTGCCCAGGTACCACACATCAGCTGACCTATGACATCTGGTTATGCATCTGTCCTTGCATCACCTCAAAGGTAAAATAGCATTTCCTAAAATCCCTTACCATCCATAAATTATTTGAAAATTCCTCCTTTGCCAATTAACATGAATTAGCAAAATAATCTTTTTTTGGGAGGTAAAATACAATACAATTGAAGCTTTGCCTATGCTTGGAAAATAATGTGCATTAGGAAGAATGTCCTGACATTTGATCTGTTCCTTGTTGCCTCACAAATTGATAGATGTGCCATAACTGGTATAATCAGTGCAGTTCACCCCCATGTCAGGGCTCTGATAGGGAATGCTTGCTTCCTAAAATCTCTTGTATGAGAGTTTTGTTCAGCAACAGAACCACCAGCGGTGACTCAGAAAGCAGGACAGGTTTCTGACTCATGCCTCTTCCATTAGATTKGAGATTAAAGTTTCCATTTCTGAGCCTCTGCTATTCTAAAGGTGTCACCACAGGGAAAGCACCATATAAAACAGTGAGGCTGTGATGCAATGCAGGACTGTCAATGGACAGCTAACCAGATTATCCAGTAGCTCCTTCTTTCTTTGGGCTGTGTTTGGATCCACACCAAATGCCCAGCGAAGGAAATGCAATCAGCATGGACASTGGCAATGCTGAGCTGTTGATTTGCAGCAGATGAGCACCCTGGCCCCTGACTGTAACGTGTTTTCTGTCAGGGCTGATTTTATCCCAGCGTGGTTGTGTTATTGGCTTGATGAAAGCAGTTTACAGTGGAGTAGTGCAAGCAAGCATGTGTTTAYTTCTCAGCAATCAGCCTGGTCTGTGACCCATCAAGAAATGGGATGAAACTGCTTGGGATTATTGCGTGGCTCGCCCAGCTTTCATGTGACTGTGACATAGGATCCAGGCTGTCCTGTTTACAGTGGCTTCATCAGTGTTTCCTCTCAAGCCAAGGAGCTGAGCTACCCAGTCACCTCCCCAAGATCTTTTTATATATACATTAGGTCTTAATTTCTCTGGAATTCAGGAAGTGCAGCAATATGGCAGGGTGGGCAGGACTGGAATGAGTCCCACAAGGGAGATGTGYACAGCTAGCAAATTATTTTTTCCCTATTTTGGAAATTCTTGAGGGTTTGGGCTTAACAGCTTAAATGTTCAAGGGGGAAAAAAGTATTTTTAAACATCCTGGTACAGTCAGAAGCACTTGGAGAGGGAAGGGAGAAAGTTCATCTGCKAATAACATTTATAATATYGTACCAGGTGCTTACAAAAGTTCAAGGAGCAGATTTTGTACTGGAGCAAGAGTCTTTGTCATTTCACTTCAGCAGAAGTCAGGTACAAGTTCCCTGGCAGAAATGCTGTGTCAGGGCAGAGGAGGTCAGTCTACTTGTTATTGCAAAAGAGCTGGTATACAAGTATTTCACAGAGCATGTTTTAATTAAAGCACAAAGAGTAACTGACATAAAGGAGTTGATTTTAAGTCTAAGTTCTTTCTCTGTCTTAGCCACAGAAATCCTGYACAATCTTAGGGAAATCAAGTAAAATTTCTTTTAACCAGCTCCTCCTTAGGAAAAATGCTGAGATAATGACCCTTCTTTGCCTGCCCCTCCCCCCCACACCCCACCCCTTTGTGTGTTGCCGCAACAACAAGGACACAGCCTGAGGACAGATCGCTTAGTGTCCCCTAAACCTGCAAATCCAACCTCTGCCATCACAGGGAGCCTGATCCTGGGGTTTTCCCTTCTCAGAGACTCCAGGTGCYTGTGCAGTGCCTGTAACAAGGGGGTCCCAACCTCACTCAGGATCTCAAGGGGCCTAAATAGAGAGGCAGCCTTACCACTTCACAGGGTATCCCCTCTGAGGGTTGACAGTTTGAGGTTTCTTTGTTCACCACTGCCAGGAAGAAGATGATGTACAGTTTCATGGCTCTGCAGGTAAACATAATTACAGTTAGATTTCATATGGGACACAGTGGTCAACACATGCAAACGTTGGCACCAGGTCATCATCTAATGTGGAGAAGGACACAAGCAGTGCAATAAATTAAGCCATCTCTGAGCATACAGCACTAGTGACCCACTTGTGTAGCTTTGCATCCCTTTCACCCTGGTAGAAAGATATCTACATGAGGGTTTGAAAGGAAGGTCCAAGGCATTTCATGGGTTTTCCCCAGTGTGATTTCAACTGCTGTCTAAATGATATCCAGGGCACTCAACGAGGTCAAGATGTTCAAGCTGGGCAAGGGGTCTGGCATCATGGAGAAAGAAAACTACTGAAAACCAAGTCATCTTCACACTTGCCATAAA
Organism: Alauda arvensis; assembly: GCA_902810485.1. Taxonomy (NCBI): domain Eukaryota; kingdom Metazoa; phylum Chordata; class Aves; order Passeriformes; family Alaudidae; genus Alauda; species Alauda arvensis. The sequence continues at coordinate 227,858 of CADDXX010000718.1, read as the reverse complement.
CACAGCACAGGTGCTTTCGACTGAAGTTTTTTTGGCTTAAGTTTTGTGTGCCATGTCCTGAGCAAAGCCAATGGGTGCTGCTCAGAAACAACCAGGTGTGGGAACCAGTTTTCATTTCCATCCACAACACTTTCTACTCCTTTTATCCCAGGGTGTCAAAGAGCTTTTACGTGTGTATCCTCCTTGAGTTAATGCAAACAGCTTAAGGAGTGGACTGAGATTTTTCATTTTACACATTCCAGGTATGGACAGGCTTTTAAATACATTTGACAGGAGATCACAGAACCATATGTTCCACAGARTCACAGAATATGTAAAGTTGGAAGGAACCCACAAAGATAATTGGGTCCAACCCCTGGTCCTGCACAGCACCAACCCCAAGAGTCACACCCTCTGTCYGAGAGTGTTGTCCAAATGCTTCTTGGAACTCTCTCATGCTTGGGTTGGAAGGTGCCTTTAAAAGTCATCTGGTGCAATCCCCTGCCATGGACAAGGACAGATGCYTTACAAAGAGACAGATATAAAATAGAATGCATTTGTGTGAAACAGAGAATTCATAAGAGTTTAACTGTTTGGAAAGCACTCCATAAAAGAGCACAGAACTGGAGCAAACAGCACTGGGAGGCCTGTCACTGGTCAATGGGGGGAAATGGAAGCAAAGCCAAAGACAAGCATTCCTGCTTCAAACAGCTCCAAATGCTACCCCAATCCCATGCACAAGCCACTGGCAGCAATGTACTGTTGCTCAGTGGCTTCCACCCACAGAGCAGTGAAAAGCTGGAAACAAAAGAGATCGGATCACTCTCAGCTGATTAAAAACTCTCTGCTTAGTCACTTTGATGGATGCAGCTGATGGCCCTTCACAGCATTGATAGTCACTGAACAGCAATGCCAACATGTTCCTGGTGGGAATCTGCCCATTTCTCCCATTTCCAACCAGAGAACAGAGCTGTGCACTAGGAATAGAGAAACTTGGGAGAATTAGACCACAGCTACTCTGTATACAGCTTGCATATTCCTTCCATTTCACAAGAAAACCCCAGTGATGGATGATGATCTGTGACCCCAAGGTGAAAGAACGGGTCTCAGTAATGGGATCAGAAGTGTGTTCGTCCCCATTAAAATCAAACCAAGGATGTTAATTCTCTACCATTSAACCAATGTTTGCAAAATATGCTGAAATCATCTGATAGAAGGAGGAATTGCYGATATCACCATCACCATGCTTCTGTTGTGCCCCTCTGTTCTTCATTCCCCATGTTTAGAGCAGCTGGGACCTCCTTTAAGGAGGAGAAATCTATTTTTATCATTTGAGTATTAGTTTGCTGAGGTGGCAACAAAAGACAAACACTCCAATGATTACAAGGCTTTTCTCTAAGCCCTCAAAGGGAAATCCTTTCTGTTCAGACATAATGAATTAAGCTGAGGATATTATCCACAACAGGGCACCACSCTGAGGGACAGCACATGGCCCACGTGCTCTGCAATGTCTTCCCTTGTCACACTGTCAGCACAAAAAAAGGTCTCTTTGCCTCTTAAATAATAAACCTGACACAATCCAGGGTCTTAACATACTTTGTAACTTCCTAAATTTTAGATTTATAAAGGAACTGGGAAATTGATCTATTTGAACACACAAAAAAATATGATGTAGTGGTTTGCTGTGTAAGGCAAATCTGTAATAAGCAAGGATGCTGTCCCTCAAGGTGTTTCTAAGGTGGCTGTCACATCCTGAAGTTCATCAAGGTCTCTTCCAGCACAAGACAACATAGACTCTGTTCTCACAGAACCATTTAGTTTGGAAAAGCCCTCTGTTCTCCCAGCACTGCCAAGGCCACCACTATCCCATATCCCCAAGTGCCACATCCACACATCTGTTAAATCCCTACAGGGCTAGGGTCTTCACCACTGCCCCAGGCACCCTTTGTTGGTGCTTAACAACCATTGTGGTGAAGAAATTTTTCTTAATATCTGTACTGAATCTCCCCTAGCAGAACCTGAAGCTACTTCTTCTTGACCTGTTATGGTACAGCCCAAGCTCCTTGCTCATGGAGATTCCCTTCCTAGGGTCCTTCCCTGTCCAGTTGAGGAGCTTTTTCTGCCTAGCTTTTCTCTGAAAAACCTTTAGACCCTTCTCAGCAACCTCTAGTTGTGAYACATCAGGGCATGCCCCTCTTTTCTACCCTCTGGGCAGGTCTCAGCATCCCCCCACCCTCTCCCAGTGCCAAACTTAGGGTTACAGGACCCCCATTCCCTTGGTGTGAGAGAGGATGTCTACTGACATTAAACCCTTCCTGCTGGCGTTGATCTGTTTATCCACAGCTTACAAAAACAGTTTGGGAGCAGCAGTAGCAACAATTCAACTTAAAGGAGCTTTTATTGTCTTGAGGCTTTCCCAGAGCTGAAGCAGCTTCATGATCAGTGCCAGCTTGCTCCCAACTGGAAGCTGTGATAGAAACCTCAGCACAACTCGGAGTAGGAATGAGCTTTGAACCCTATTAAATCCACAGCTTKCCATCACAGCACTTCAAAATCACCCCTTGCCAACCCCAGCTGAAAAATACAGGTGATTTAAGTCAATATCATCCCCAAGGAGTATTATTAAGTCAGTCAAATAATTCTAGAAAAAGCATACCCAAACCATGTCAGCATATCCACTTAAAAAATAGGAAAGGCAGAGAAGACCCGCAATTTGCCTCAATACACATTTCAAACCATGGAATAATAACAATTTATTCCCAGCTTCCACTTCAGAACAATGTTTGCTTCCAGCTCTATCACAATATTAATCCTGAAAGTACTTCATAGATACTGTTTGCAGCTAATAAAAGCAGCACTTTCCAGATTTCCCCCAAACGTAATTTTTGTTACTGTTTAGACAATTAACGGAGATGGTCTCCCTTGCCAAGGAAAGTTAAATACAAGAGAACACACAGAACACAAATCACACTCCCCAGGATCTGATCCTTTTCCATACAAGACTCTTTCCTGTTAAGTTAGAGCCTTCAGGGATAAAAAGAGTGACTATTTCACGTTTACCTTGTTTCAATGGTTGCTTGCATCCCCAAACACTGCTTATCATCTCTTTAAAAAGCATATCCAGCTCTTCAAAACTGATTGAGTCCTGGTATTGATGCAATTATTCTTCAGCTTCATATTCACCCATTCAGGACACCTAGAGGCTCGCTCATAACTTCAGAACGAAGGCATTTTCAGGGAAATAACCTTATTTGGGACAGTGTCTGCTTTAAATTATGTTGCTTGTCTTCCTCTCCACTCCTCCCTGGGCTCTTGCTGGGTCCTAGCCACCGCTGTGCTCTGGACGGAGTCAGCTACTGTGTGACATCCTGAAGCCCTTCCTTGGGGCAGGCATTGAGAAACAGGGATTTTTGCCAGAGGAACTGTCAGGATTGGGCTGTGGGCTTGCTCAGGAGAATAAGTAACTTGTTGGCAATGCCATTGTTTGGCTCTGTGTGTGGGGCATGACAGTGTGTTTATTTTGGGGTTTTTTGTCTGCAAGTTACATTCCTGCAGGGTTGTAGCCTCCTGCTCCTAAATCTCTCTCTGTATCTTTAGGGAAACAGTGCTGGAGGATTAAATGTTTAAAGTTCATGGCTGATAAATATAAACCCCAGAATCTGGAAACCTGTTCTGGAATAAATACTTTTTTTTTTTTTCTTCTTTTTCAGTCATCCTACTCATGAGAGTAGAGTGTGACTGCAGTCTGCTGGCAGGACGGGGGTCCATTGTGGCTAAAACACCCTTGATGGATTTTCATGGCATGAGGCAGGAATTAGGGATAAAGGCCTCCATTAAGGCATTTTCAGATGAGCTGCTGAAACTTTGGCTGTAAGTACATAGTGCTGAATATACTGGATCTGCTGGGAAGAATTCCCACTGCAAAGGGGTGCTTTTGTTATGCAGAAGACGACTTCAAATTGCCCAAGTTCAGCTTTTTATTTATTATTTTGTACTGCCCTCTAGAGCTGGAGCAGCTGTTTCCTCATTTCCTTTYGCTAATTAAGTCCTGCTTCAGGAAAACTCACCTCTACATGGATTTCCTTGCTGTTTTTTCCCAGAGACACAAGCCTGAACTACTRCAACACAGTTTTCCCATGGCTGAAATAATACGCCAAAGAACTGGGCTCTTGGCTTGCTTGGTAATGCACCCTGAAATGAGAGGTATAAATCACAGAAYTATRGAATCTCAGAATAGTTTGGATTGGRAAGGACCTTAAAGTTCATSTAGTTCCAGCCCCCCTGCCATGGGCAGGGACACCTTTTACTGGACCAGGTTGCTTGTCTAGCTATAAAAATACTATGGCAAGGTGACAGGGGGGGCACGATCGGGTGCAATGGATGGAAAAATATACGTTAAGCTTTCAGGACAATTGTCCACCAGTGAGATTATCACAACCTCAGACAAGTTTCCCTTGTCATGTCATGTCTTGAGCTTCACTTTGCAGTGCTGTTTTTCACTTCATCCCTTTGGCACATTCCCTGGAGTCAAGCTCTCCATCTGCAATCCCCTTGGGGCAAGCAGGAAACTCACGTTGAATCTATGATATCCAGAGATTTAAATGCCTTTTGGATGCTCTGGGTTTAGAGTTTGCCTTGTCAGCAGTGTGCAMTAGCACYAGARAAGCACAGGCACCTTTGCAAGGCAAACCTCAAWTATTTGAGGTCTAGGGAAATATATACCTTTTTTTTTTAGTAAGATATTTTGATCTAATTTGGACTACAAATATCATGCCTCTAATTAAAAGCAGCAAGTGACCAGGAGGATGGCAGCTTCMAATTTTTCTACACCTGGATGTTCAGAGCACTTTAGAAAGTTTGAATTTACAGGGATAAAAATAGCAGAGATTTTGTGCTTTTTAAAAATCCAGCTCTGTTCCTCAAGCTGTTTTATTGAGTAACCAGATAGCTGTGCCAGCTGAACTGTAAAAAGAGCCTGGACAGAGACAAATGCCAAAGCAGGAGGGAAGGGCATGCACTGATTCTACTGCTCAGGGCTTTGCTTCAATAAAACCACACTCTCAAAGGACACCAGCTGCAGTGGTAAAGATCRGTGCTGTCCTTGCCATCTTTGCCCTTTCCTAAAGGGGATCTAGCAACAAAYAGTTTCAAAGACTCCAAAGCATTTGGCTGATTTCCCAAATTTTCAATATTTTTGGCTTTGGGCTACCCAGCAGTTTATACCTTAAAGTGGTGTTGAAACATTAGCATGGTATGGGCTTGGTAAGACACGTCACCTACATTAGTAAGAGACTGGGTCATAGAATCAGAGAATAGCCCAATTTGAAAGGGATCCTGAAGATAATCCAATCCCCCTGCCATGAGCAGGGATATTTTCCACTCAACCAAGTTGCTCAAAGCCCCAGCCATCCTCATCTCCATCACACAGATTGGAGAATCAAGCTTTTTGCCCACAAAATAGCAAGGGTTGTCCCATCCCAACAATGCCRAAGGGCTTGCACCTGCAACTCTGTGAAATCCTGATTTTCCAGTGGTGTCTCAGCAGTCACTTCCTACTCAGTTTTTGTTTGATGTCAGTTGAATTTCATCCTCTGTCATCTGAAGTGAGGRACACCTTATCAGACCTCTCCTCTTCTCCAAACCCTTTCCCCAGCATGCCCCATAGCAAGAAGGAAAAGCAAATCCMAGCTGCTGGCTCTTACTAGTCAGTCTGTAAACTGCTGCAGGTTCCCAAGGGTTTCAGAGGAAMAAGAAAATGTCTTGACAGTTTTGTGTCTTGAGTCTCCAGACCTTTTGGAGTCTGTCCATCTAAAATGCTGCTGCTTTCTAAGGCACTGCTTTTCTTTGAGTCCTGTGTCAAGCTCAATTAATCTAACTCTCTAGAGAAGTAAATAAAACAAGTTCCTGCCTTAGAGAGTGGGTCTGAACTGTAAACACAGGAGTGGGGCAAGTCTTGCTCCCTTTTGACTGGAATAGCTTCCTGGTGATTGGTCCCACAGGGAACCTGGAGATAACATTCATATTAACCCTATTAAAAATAGCTGATGCCATYCTGAGCCACAGGCTTTGAGAAGGAGGCACAGCTCCAGCTCCTGAAGCTCCAGAAGGTGATTCTCTTGATTTATTTTGCCCCTGCAATCTGCACTGTGCTCAGCATCCCACAGGCAGATGCAGCCCCTGGTCTTCCTGGTGTCAAGTCCACAGACYAAAATAGAGACCCCTCCATCTCTTGTAAACACAACAAGGCTTTTGTCCTGTCCTTCGAAGCTGCTGCCTTCCTTCCTTCTCCTTCTGTCATCTCTCCATGTCCATCTTTATCAGAAATTCAGCCAACAGCATCTCCTCACCAAAAATTAACATTTCCAATTATTGAGGCTTTAGTCGGGTTCCCTATTTTATTCACCCTTTTTCCTCCTACTCTCTCCAGGAAAGGAAATGTAAATTAAGAAAAACTGAATGAAACCCACAAGCCTGGAGAATTTGTGAGTGAGGGGATGGGCAAAGGGACAGAGGGAGATGGGAAAATGAAAACTCTTACATCAGCAAAAAGTGGCWTGTACTGGCATTTGCAGCTTAAACTATCTAAGCATGAAACACTCTCCCTGGAGAACAAAATTCAGATTCAAGAACCAAACTAGAATATTTTTCTTACCAGTTTATGAAATACGCTTTTAATTCAGCACTATTATTTTTTTATGGACTATTTTTTTGGGAAAACATGTACTCATTTTATGAGATCCAGTAGGAGACAAAATGAGGTGAGGAAAATTATTTCTGATAGATTTGATTTACATAATGCTGATATCCATCCTTGAATCCACCCATCAGTGTGTTAGTAAAAGGCCAAGCACTGACACAGTCACTAAGATGTAACCATCTGCTTAAAAAAGAGATGGCAGATTGTAAATTTTTGTTCTTGAAAACTAGAGGATTTCACCATTTTAGAGTAATATGTTTACTTTAAAGTATAAATCAATACATCTTAGTAAAAAATCCAAATTCTCACTGTTGTGCAAAACTAAATTATTGCTTCTATTTAAGGGAAGCATATTTGTCTTCTACAAAACTACTTTTATCCAAACAACAACTGGGCTTAGCCTTAGAAAATTTACTGTGATTTTTATATAAACAATGATTTTCTAAAACTTTATTACTTCCAAATATTGCCTAAACATTCATTCTCATGATAACAGTCCATATGCAACAAAGTCATCTCAGTAAACCATCATTCACCCAGGATCACATTCAAGATCTCAGGATCTTACAAGCAGCAAAATAACCCTGCCATCTCACACCTCATGCTCCAACAGGGAGAGCTCAATGACAGCACTGACAGGAAGAAGAGCAGACAAGCCAAACAGCATTTTGCCTATTTTATCCAGGGACTGTGTTATTTTCCCAAGGCTATATTAGGATTCGGTGTTGGAAAGCTGGGTGAGTGGCATTTAGTGYACAGTGCTGATCTCTGCAGCACTCCCAGTTCAGAAGGCTATAATGCAGTAATACCATAAATAGACTGACGTCCTGTGACGAAAGAAAAGAAAACAATCATCTCTCCATTTTCTATTCCTGCTAACACGGAGAATAATAACAAATATGGTGTGTGACAACTGYACTCTCATAAACTAACTGGTGCCTCCTTAATGTAAATTATCTAACTCACAAAGTGCAAGTCCCTGATGGATTAAATACACAACTGGGTGGATAGAGCCATCTACACAGTGTGTTTAGCCAGTTCCTCAGCCTATTCATAAACAYAGAACATTTTATTTATATAGTACCTTCCTCATCTGTGTTAGTTTTAAAGGCTGCAGCTCAAAGTCTCCAGAGCCCTCGTCTCTCCCACAGTTTAAAGTGCAACTTTCCAGCAGGCTCCCGGGTTCACACACATCTCCACATACCTGCTCTGTGGCTGGAGGAGGAGGAGGAGGTTTCGTCTCTGCTTGCAGCCTTTTATTCCCTCAACTCTCCCAGCAGCCTTTCCAGTGCAAGCCGAGGAAGAGTTTCCTTGGGGAAGTCGTATCTCTGTTGCATGCCAGCTGACTAAAACTCTGCAAGCGCTGAGAGAAGTTTGAAGTCACAGGGAAAAAAAAATACTCCCCATAGACTAGTTCTTGAATTCATTCCTTTGCAGTCATAAGCTCTTATATATTCCCAAGCTCCCCAGAGCACGTGAATACATACCTCCGTAATACTTTTAAARTATGTGTGTCCTCTGCACTTCTCTTTATTTTCCATTTTGTTCATTCAGCCTTGGCTTATTTCCTGCAGYCTCTCAGCTGGTAATTATGCTCCTCTCGTATTGACACATGAAACAGTCTGTGAATACCACAAAAAATCCCCTCCACAGGCTCTGGGGACACGTGTTTGTCTCTGAAGTCATCTGTGCCTGTCCCACAGCTGTAAACCTGGAGGTTCTCAGGGGCTGGGGTAAATGAGGGGCACTGAGCTGGCTGCAAACCTTACATTTCAAATCCATGAAGGATGGGGTTTGTRGGAAAAGGGTATATGGGAGTAGGGCAAGCACATCATGTTTGGTGTCCCAAAAGGTCATTTGTGTCATCATGGCASAGCAGTGGGATGGCCAAACACAGCCTTGGGGGAAAGGATAAATTCAATTTAATGCTTGAATGGGTAATAATGTAAAAAGCTTCTAAGAAGAGCTGTGGGATGAATTTTGCTTTCTTTACTTTGGATGTGAAGCTCCCTTTTATTTCAGATACAATGCTTTTGTGCGAGTTGGTGGSGCACATGAACATTGTCTGTGTTGTCTTCATCTGCTTACACGTGCCCTGATGTCTGGGCAGGTGTTCGCTACCTCTGTATGTTCATTTGCAGCACTGTAAACCTCTGACAGGGTTTTGCCAACTCTTAGGACCAAACTGAGTCTTGGCTTCACCAGAAAGGCCAAGACCTCCCCTGGGCCACTCAGCTGGGGAGCTCCCACAGGCACCAGGGATCAAAGAAAACATCCCAGGGACCACTGCAAACCTCCCACCTTCTCCCCTGCAYGTACAGGGGAACATCTCAACTGAGTGATCTCCCTCAGAGGAGAGGTTTCCCTTCACCATCATATGTTTTATCCTCTCTTCATGTAGACATGCAACACTGGCCATGAATTTTCACAAAAAAAAAAAAAAAAAAAAAAAAAAAAAAAAAAAAAAAAGAGGTGCTGGCTCCTTTCTCCCAGACAGCATCAATTCTGTCCCACTCTCCCAAATCCGCTTATTAAAATCAGCTGAAAGCTATGTCCTTTTATACCATGTGCCAAACAGCTTCATGAATTCTGCTAAACATTTGCAGGCTCCAGCTTTTGCTTCTCTGCAACAGGTKCATTCTCTATAGCACACCAGCTCCTCTGAGTCAGAATTACTTCAGAACTGCACCATACTGAGAGAGTCAAGATGAAAACATCTACAGACGTGAAAAAGGTGGTTTGTTAAATACCACAGTAAGTACACTTTGCTCATATTGTTGCAATAAGATTGTAATAAGACTAATCAATTTAATAGCAACATTGTACATCACAGTAACRAAGCAAACAATAATGGTTTTATTACTGCCTCAGCTATTGCCTATGTACATGTGTAGCTGCATGTGCATTGCTGTTGCTGTTACTATTGCTATGGGCCAAACTCACCTCATAGCCTACAGTCCTTATTTAGACAGATTGACACAGGGAGTTCACCAAGTAACAAGCATAAGTTGGATCCCCTCCCACCACCACAGCAGGACAACCTGATGGCCAACTTGATGTCACAGAAGCCAAGCCTGGAGGATCACTGTGGACCTGCTGCTTAGAGATGGAGATCCAATTGTWTTTGCCAGGTGGTGCATGACTAGCTRATAGGAAAAKAGTCCATTCAGAAAGGATAGGAAGYCTCAAAACATGAAATTTTGGACTACATGGAAGCAGCAGAATAATTCCCACAGATCCTGCTGCTGTTAACTCCATCTCTTGTGTGTGGACAGCAGAAACTTGGGTCAGSCYATGGTTTAATCCCATRAGTGCAGATGRCACTTCCAGTTACATCTCTCCCAMTAAAGATATCTCTCCCACTAAAGAYATSTCTCCCAGGGAGTGATCCCTGGCCTGATCCACATAAACCTCGCCCTTTTCTAGGGGAAGCTGGACATGCCCAGATGTGTAACACTCCATTATCTACCTCTGGATGATGACCCCACTACTCTGAGATCATTGTTTCACTTTCTTTTAGAGTGCCCTGAGTAAGGTGGGGACAGKGTGCAAAACTGCTTTAGAACAGTGTAGGAGGACTGTTCAGAGCAGAAGCAGCAAACCTCATCCAGGTCCTGAAGAAAACACAAGGACTACACCCAGCATGGAAGGAACACTAGGAGGGACAGCACACCCGGCAGACTAGTAGGATCTTGCCTCCAAAACTGCTTGGAAGCACCAGTCCAGAAGTAATTTCTGCTGGTAACTGCCATGCACAAATCCTACATTCTTCTATAACTAGGGCAGCATCATGTGGCAATTGGCAAATGTCACTTCAAAACAAAAAGCCCACAGGTCAGTCCTGGTCACACAACGTCGATCTTCACCGTCTCCTCACCTCCAAGTCTCATGGGATTCCCACTCTTCCATAGCAGAGGTGAACAGGCTTAGTTGGTGAGGATGGCATGAAGAYAAACAGAAGTGCATGAACAGAAAGCAAAATTTCCAGCTGCTGAGGTGCTCCAAGACACCACTGCCACTATAAGTGTCATTATCTTGAACTGATGTTAGCCCAGTTGCTTTCTAGAAATTACATTAAAAAGGAAAAAAACGAGAAGAAAAATAAGACAAAAGAAAGAAGACCAGAAGAAAAGAACTGGCAGGTTTTAATCACTTGCAAAAGATTAGAGGTTGGCCATGTGCTTACCTCACACTTAAAATAGGTTCTATCATATGTCAACAGGATGCCCAACTCTAATTATAAATTATATTTCCCAAGACTAAACAAAGTTTAATATTTATGCTCCATTTCCTCCTGCTCCAATTATAGTTTGTTCTTTAAAAAAAAACAAACATGAGGAACAAGAGGTCCAAGAGCTTTGCTCTGGCCCCATTTTCTATTCCTGCTGGTGTTGAGGGAAGTTTGATGCTGGGAATATGATGATGCATCACATGCTGGGATTTTGGCTTGTCTTGGTGCTGATGCTGGTGGTGAGCAGAACAGGGAAGTTGTCCTGGTCAGCTGTGTTTCCTGTCCCATGTCAGTCTCATCAAATGGCTCCTACAGCTCTCAGGTACTGTGTCTTCAGCTGAATTCAAAGAAGAAGCTGCTCTTGGCATCCCCCTGGACCAGGCTTGGCTCAGTCCCCTGTGGTCCCAGTCATAATCTTCCTCAGGTCCACCTCACCTTGGGCCATGAAGACATTGGCCTTGCAAGATGCAGACTTTGCTCTATGTACAACTGCAAAAGAGACATACCTTAGCTAGCTCCAAATCAGCTACCAGTGACCCAAGCAGCTGTGAAATTCATCCCAAAAGCAGGGTAAAAGATGCRTGTTCAGTTCTTCTGGGACTTCACACTCACCCAGCTAGTTATGAACAGCTATGAAGCAGTCAGCTGCACCCATGCTATGAATCAGTGATTTGAATGATAAGCACAATTCTGGCACAGTCCTGGCTCATCTTTCACTCTTAGGTGATAGGGCCCCCAGGCAGTGCTTTTATTTTCCATACCCTGTGGACCTCAGACATACACCACTGCCCAGAAAGACTTTGAGGTATGGCTTGCAAGCAGAGTTGCCARGTGAATGTCTCCAGATAGAAATAAGGACAGAGAACTCCTGACTCACTTGCACTTCCCTGACAGCTCAGATGGTTGGAGTCAGCCTGCATCCAACACAGATTTCAAGTGTTTCTGACCACTACTATCTGCCCACCACTTTTTCCACCCACTACTATCTCCAGGGACATCTTCTAGCCTGTGTTTGAACATCCCAAAGCTTAATCAGCATATTCAGGAAACTGTGCTCCATGGGACAAACCTGATTTATCTTGAAACTCACATCAAATGAGACTGATGTGATTTCTATGCAAATATTTCTTATAACTCTGCTCTACCACTGCAACAGCCAGAGGATCTATGGATCAGGTGGTGGCAAACAAGATGCAGAACAGTTTTCTCTGTTGTCAGTGCTAATGGGGTTAAAGATGATGTTTCACTCTAAACCTCCTGTTCCACTTAAAGTGTGAAATGTCATCCATTCTTCCTTCTCTTGCATTCCCTTTGGATGGGGGAATGAATGTCATTCATGTCTGGCATTTTCAGACCCTGCTATTATGAAAATTAGTTCAAAATATCAAACACCATTGAAATAATCAAATTTCCCTTGTTGTTGCCCCTCTTTTCGACCTCTTTATTTTGGCTAGGTGATGTCTTACTGGAAGGAAGCTATAGTGAAAGGATTACTGTCATTCTGTATACAAGGCCTTGAAGCTGATGATGACACCAACAATTTTCAGATCATGCAGAAAAGGATTTCACCACACTTGGTAAGGAGTGTGATTYTGCTCCTTCTATGTCACTTTTTTAGGCAAGCTCTGAAAAGAAAAGAAATTTGCAATCATAATCCTAGGGAAAGAAGAAATTGGTTAGAAATGCTCTATTTTTGTCATGTTCCTTAAACCCTTTGATCCTTCCCATAACAAGCCCTTGTTCCATCACTATGTCATCATTTTTTTTATAGCCCACAGGTGTGTTATTTCCAAAATGCCCTGCTTCCTGCACAGCGTGTTAGCTTTTCTTGATTATAACTTCCACCCCCAATGACATATTTTGGAAATTTTTTTTCCATGGAAGAAAATCATTGAAACCCTGCCTTAAGCCCTGAGCATGGTCCTTGCTGTGCAGACAGTCTGTCATGGTAGTCCCTGTGTGCACTGCTTCAGGTAAAACATGCTGCAGGAGGAGAAAAGTGTCTGCACCATCTAATTGATGCCTTAGAGTGGCTACCTAGAACAGAGGCTAGACAAGATTAGGGGAATGAAAAGTAGGTATTTATTAAAGGCACACCTTGGTAAAAATAGGTACACCTTGGGCAGTCAAAAGCCTCTGAGAGAGGCTACACCCAAGATGGACAATGGTCATGAGTTTTTCAGACAGATATAAGTTTGGTCCATTTTACATTTCAGAGGTTAATCCCCCAATTACAGCTTCAGGTAAAGAAGTCATATACTCCCAGTTTGCTCCCCCCCTCAACTCAATTTTGTTTATCCCTTTCAGGGCCTGAGGCTATTGGGTGTCCTTGAATTTCAGGCCTAGAGGGATTATTTTATCTGACCAAAATGTGAAGACARYAAACTAAGGCTTTATATGGAGTTTAGAGTTATGCACTAATGCAGYACAGGATTTGAAAAATAYAAAGGCTAAAATCCTAGGGCRTCATAATAACCCCTTTGGACCARAGAATGAAGCTGGGGATGCACTGGGAGACATAAGGGAATTGTTGGAGTGATTTCAATGGACTGAGAAAGCAGACATAGGGCAACAATCTGAAGGGAACAATCCTTCTCCTCTATGTGATTTTTCCAAACACTGAAACCTAATTTGCTACTGAACATCTTCTAGATTTCAGAAGTGGGATGCACTCAGCAAAAACTTCAGAGCCAGTGCACAGGCTACTTTTCCACTAGGAAGTGTAGTGCACTGGAATGGTGAAATATGGGCAACACAGAAGCACAGACAATTATGCTCCAATATGTATCACCAGCACCCTGACAGGTAGAAGAAGTGATGGCAGTAGGTTTGAAGATCTGAGTAAATTCAAGGGGAKAAAATTGTAATGATGATGTCATAGGTGAAAAAGATGTGATATCTCTTATCAAATGTAGACATGTACAAGGTTAGTATCTATCAAAGAACACTGATTCTGATAACCTCCACAGCTCATGGAGGGAAATAGAAGCTCTTCTTGCTTGTGATTAATCTCATTCTCCAGCAGATGAGTCGCCCACAAGGAGCTCCAACTTTCTCTTGTGAACAAGGGAGTGGCAAATGAGTAACACAGACATAGATTCAATATTAAGGGAAATTAGTCCCTCTTGTAGTCAGGAAAGAGAGAATTTGGGGAAATTTTTTTTTCCTGGTTGTGGGTGTACCTCTTGCAGGTGTAAATCTCAGCTTTTCAGCCCAGGTTGGATATATCAATTCCTTAAGATAATTTCCAGGTTGAGAGAAGCCAGTTGGGGATGGCATCTCTATAGGTGTTACAAAAGTTATAAGTGATTCTTCTRTTCTGTTGTTGCTTTGAGGGTCTGACATCCATCAATCCCACTGAGCAAAGCCCTGAAGAGGATTCCTCCATGAAGAGCCTCTGTACCCCTACAAAGCATGTCCTCATACAAATGCAAAGATCTTCGTTAAGAAACTGGGATGMAGCTTCTGGGGTTARATTGTACACCCCTTTTCCTCCTCARGTCAAAGGCACTSTGTTTTGGACAGTGATCCTGACAGATCTCATGGCCCATCTAGAAGATCTATCTATGCCATATTATAAGTATCTCCTGGATGAAGGTGTGTGCTGCTTTGGATTTGCTCTCTGGCATCAAGATTACTGTATTTGTATCCTCTTCATATCATGAGTGAAAAGAAGTTCTTCTTTGCCCATTGGATATTTTCAAAAAGTCCCTCTTGCTGGTAGCACATTTCACAGCTTAGTGGATGAAATGGATGAAGCTGTTCCCAGGACTCAGGACTGTGATAATGGGCAGACCTATCCATACTAGGTTTAGATCTCAGTCATTTCAGCTCTCAGGTAAGACATCCTTGATAAGGGACCTGTCCTTTTACCATACAGAAGTGAATACCCACTTATGCCCAATAAAAAGTAGGCAGACATACAGCTCCTACTGACCACTCCCTTTCTTCAGACACACACATGCCAACACCCATGCCACCCATGAAAGAGGTTTGAGCCACAGCACTGAGGAAGTTTCTCACCTTTTGCCTGTGACATTTCTTGGGGTTAATCCATGATGWACCACTCCTAGCTCAGACCATTTCATCCTTGAAAAATGCAGAGAATTTCTAAACAAATAAACAAAACAAAAAATAGCCATCAAAATGTGCCCTATGAGGTGGTTGTAAGGGTTGAGATTCAGGAAAAAAAACTTTTTAGAAGGGCCTGTTGCACTAGAACAAGAGATAATGGTTTTAAGTTAAAAGATGGATGATTTAGTTTAGATATTAAGAAAACATTTTTTTACAAGGGTGGTGAAACACTGGCACAAGTTGCCCAGAGAAACTGTGGTTSTCACATTCCTGAAGTGTTCAGGGCCAGGCTGGACAGRGCTCWGGGCAACCTGGTCTAGTTGAAGATGTCCCTGCTCATTTCAGAGGAAGTGAACCAGATGACATTGGTCCCTTTTAAACTAAACTGTTCWATGATTCTATAATAAGAAAGTCATTGGAGATGAATAAAGAAAACCGGTGATATTTCCTGGCCACTGAATGATTTGCTTATTGGCATGCTCAGGGAACACACAGGACAACTGATTTTCATATTCTTTGCCTGCCCTCTCGTGGTGAATGGGTGCTGATTAAGTGTACGCTTGCATATTTATTTCTGTATACACATATGTACGTATATGTATGCAGTGAAATACACAGCAGAAAATACTTCTGTCAGATTTGTACCTTGTGTTTGATGTTACAGAAGTGAGCAGTAGTTAATTGTTCCATTGGCTGTAGCTGGTCTTTTTAATGCTGAAGAYTTTCCCCTAATTGGTTAAAATTTYRGATAAAATATTCCAGCATGAAAATAATAGGACTACAGTGAAATTTTTTTCCAGCTTGGAGAGACCAGGGAGGCCTCCACGTGTCCCTTTCCTCTCTATAAACTCTGCAGAAACTAGGTAAGCTACACAAAATCAAGAGCAAATTGTTTTTCTAGGACCAGTTCTTATGGCAAATACAGGGCAGCATAAAAACTGCTGCCACAGCATGGATGTGATTTTCCTGCATAATGCCAGTATGGCGTAGCAGAGGGGCACAGAAGGTGAAAGTCTGGAGAAGATACATTCATTCACCTTTGCTGGGGTTTATTTTCAAGTCACTTGAAACTCATTTCCCTTTGTAGCTGCAAAGAGGGATTTGCCATGTAGCCTGTCACACCTCCTAGAAATATGTCCAGCACTGGGTGTGAGGTACTGAGGGTAAATTTGTTCAACACTGCATCTCCTATGACTTACATAAATATCAGAGGCMTAAACCTGGTGTTCCAGCCTTTTCTCTTTGGATGACCTATTACGGTGAGAAGGACAGCAAAGGTGATATTCATAYTGATGGGCCTTGTCTATGTCCAGAGGAAAGTGAACAAGAGTAACTTCTCAACTACACCTTAATTCACCACTCAGTGGATTTATTATCATCCTGATTACAAGGATTTTTACTTGGGATTTTGTTTTGAAGCCATGTACACAGCATACTGTGTATCTGGACYTRCATAGCCTTAGGCAACATGGACATAATGTCCAAAGTCCCAAGGTCCCCAGGGACATAGTCATAACACAAAGCCTGCCAGAGTTGGAGAAGTGTTTGGACAACACTCTCAGGCWCATGGTGGAGYTCTTGGGATGGTCCYGTGCAGGGCTARRAGATGGACTTGGTGATCCATGTGGGTCCCTTTCAATTCAGGMTATTCTGTGATTCTGATCTCCTATTCCATATTGTCCAAACCCACAACTTATTGCACATTGTCCAGTGTGTGGGGCAGTACTTTTTTGCCTTTCTGCGGTGACTGCATCTGAACAGGTCACCAGTTCCTGAGTGCTGGATTCACATGTTGAATTGCTACCACCAATAGTCCCTAGCCCAACAAGCACCACCCTAAACAAACTTGGGGCACATCTGAGGCCATGGATATTCCAAACATGTCATTTGGTGTTTGGAGGGGGAAGGTAGTTTATTAACTTGCTCCAGTGCCAGAGAAAGGTATCAAGCAGATGCCATTTAATCAAAAAGGCATCTCCAGCGGGGACCCCAGAGTTGAGGGCAGTTGGGGACCCTAGGGTCCAGACAGGACATAGGACCCAAAGGTCAAGGGTTATGGAGGATGGCTGAGGACYCTGGGATCAAGGACAGCTGGGGACCTGGGCTCAAGTGTGGCACAGAGGGTGGTCAGGGGCCCAGGGGTCCAGGGTTTGAGGGTGGCTGTCAGACCTGGAGTTTGAGGGCAATCCTCAAGAACCCAGGTCATAGGCAACCTAGGGACCTGGGGATTGAAGGCATCCCAGGGTCAAGGCAATGGCAGAACTCGTGGGTCAAGGGTGGCTGAGGACCCTGGAATCAWGGGAGGCCAAGGCACCCTGGGGGTCAAGGGCTGCTAGGGGACTCAGTGGTCAAAGGTGGCTGAGCAGTCAGGGGTCAAGGCCAGCCAAAGGGCTCAGGGGCATAGATGGCTGCAGACCCAAGGACACCACATGGAGAGCCACTTTGTCTTGTTTGTTTTGATGCACCCAGTGGTGGCTTCATTGGATGCCCCTGGAGTCACAGTGCAAAATCCGGGAATTTAGGTAGCCCAGAGAGGTGGTAGATACTCCATTGCTGGAAATATTCAAGGCCAATTTGCACAGGACTTGGAGCACCKTGGTCCAGTGAAAGGTGTCCCTGCCTATGGAAAGTGTTCCTGCTCATGGCAAGGGTCTTGGGATGAGATGAGCTTTAAAAGCCCTTCCCAACCTGAACCATGCTGTGATYTTCTAATTTACATTAGATATTGGGAAGAAATTCTTCCCTGTTAGGGTGGTGAGGCACAAGCACAGGTTGCCCAGAGAAGCTATGGCTTCCCCATCCCTGGAAGTGTCTATGTGCCAGGGGGTGGCAGTGTTAGAGCACAGAAGGAAGAGACTCCTCCATGCCAGTCAGGAGTCTGTGACGTCCTGGAGCTGGAATGCTCTAAGACRTGACCATCCTGTATCCAGCAGCCCAGCTGCTCTCCAGAGAGTTCCAGGCCTCCAGCTGTATTTAATTTCTATGCATATCTCTGGGCAAAGTGAGGAAATTAAAATTAATTACTTTAACTGGAAATATTTAGCTAAGCAAAAAGAAAAATGAAACAGCAGGTTCTGGGTTCCCACTGCTCACAGATTYGTATGAGTTGGGATTGCCCACAGCTGCACCTTGAGTGGGTTCTATGGCTTTTCACTCACCTCAGTTTCCCCATCTGTCCAGTCTGGCCTATTCAGAAGAGTTGCACCATGAATCAACCCACTGACACCCACTTCTCAACCCACTCCCCAGAAAACTTGCATCTCTGCCTATAAATTTGGGGCTGCTCACCTGAACAGCATTCCGGAGGCTGCGTGACATGAGCTGCATGAGACTGTGCATTTGGGAATCACCAAGTTACCTCTTTGTAACAGGACGGCACAAGCTTGGTGCACAGGGAAAACACTAAGACAATGGGGGAAGGTGGGTATCATTGTCCCCCTGACCCTGTACCTCTCTCAGTTCTTGTTCTTGCAATTTGACCTCTGGTGATGATTTATATAAAATTCACATGCTGTAGGGAAATGCATTTTTATCCAACTACAGATTAGATCCAGCTATGTCACTCACCATATTCATAGCATATCCATTTATTAATCTGCCCTTATTCCACTATTTTATTAAGAACTGATTGTGCATGCTTGGTAAAACTGGGGAGCTGAAGAGTGATACCAAGTGTTTTATCTCCATAAAAAGAAATGAGCATTTTCCTACCCAGGACTTTTGAATCAAGGGGGTGGTAAGTAATTTTTTTAACTGGGACAAGCTGGGATCRTTATTCCTGAGGCATTTGTTTAGTTCTATATGGGATCATACCCAGCTCTAGTAGGGAGCAGGGTGGAGGGGAAGAAGATAAGGTGAATGCAGAGCTGACATCTGAACTCCCCTCTACCCCCTACTCCCTGCCCCYAAGGTAGGAGAAGGGGATGCTCTACAAAACCAGTAAAGGAATCTACTGAAGGAGAGAACACGGATCTGAACAACCTGGTCTAGTGGAAGATGTCCTCACTCATGGCAGCAGGTTGAATTAGATGACATTTAACAGCCCCTTCTAATCCAGACCATTCTGTGATTCTATGAATAGTTTAAAACAGACATGCAGATATGTTATTTTAATTTTAGGAAAAAATTAAATAAATAGAGTAAAAGTTAAATCAGATAGCATCAATGTAAGGTTTTTTTACATAAATTAATGCTTCACCAAATCTTTTCTCTTTAACTCTGGGATCTTTGTGAAAATGAAAGTATTTCCCAGCAAATCATAATTAGGAGAATGAAAACCCTTGCTGTACCCTAGGATATCCACAGAACACAGCGGTGTTCATGAGTTTACTTACAGCTAGACCAAAAAAAAAATAGTTCTAGGATGATGCCCTGYATCTGCAAAGCAGCCTGAAGTGTAACCTTTCTCTACAGTTAAAGTCCCCTGAAGATCCTTCACGTGGCAGAGCTGCAAAATAAAATAGAGTTGAAAGGATGTAATCTCATTAGAAGTCCCACTGCATGCTCTCTAGGACCCRGGCCATCTGATGCTCAGGCTGTCTGAGGCTTCAGCATGCTCCAGCCCTAGCTCTGCAAGCCTTGATTGTGTTTGTCCCTGGATATTAATTATCATGAAAAGCATTCCTAAAACTCCAAAGATCTCCAAGTCACAGAGGGACCAATTTGCACTGTTTTTACTGTTATTTCCACCCCAGYGAAAGAATTAGCATATCAAAACAACCACATTTGGAAATGCAGCTTCTCCCAAATGTTTACAGGGAAGATTTTTAATATGAGTGTCCAGGGACTCCACCATGAGGGCCACCACGTCCGCTTGTTTGCAATCAAAAATTCAAGTGGGAAATTGCTTTGACAATCCTAGGATATAAAATCAGAATTATTTGGGTTGGAAAAGCCCTCTGAGATCATCAAACCCAACTGTTCCTCCAGCACTGCTAAGCCCACCACCACTAACCCACGTCCCCAAATGCCACATCCATGTGGCTTTTAAATCCCTGCAGGGATGAGGACTCCACTAGTACTCTGGGGAGACTGTGCTAGGGCTGAACAGCCCTTTCCAAGAAGAAATTTTCCCCAATATCCAACCCAAACTTTGGCCCAATTTGAGGCTCTTTCCTCCTCTCTTGTTCCTTGTTACTTGGGAGAAAAGACAGATACCCACCTGGCTACAACATCAGAAGAACATGGACATATTGGATCAGGTCTAGAGGAGGTCACAAAGATATTCTGAGGGCTGGAGCCCCTCTGCTCCAGAGACAGGCTGGGAGAGCTGGAGATGTTCAGCCTGGAGAAGAGAAGGCTACAGGGAGACCTTGGAGTCCCTGTCAGTGCCTAAAGGAGCTCCAAAAGAGCTGTGGAGGGACTATGGACAAGGGCCTGGAGTGACAGGACAAGGGGTAATGGCTTTCCATGGTGAGAGTGCAGGTTTACATCAAAAATACCAGGTGTGAAGAARCAACCAATCTTCTTTCAGAGTTTTCCATTGCCTTGACACAACAGCCCACTTTCACCACATGACAAATGCTGGGTAGTGGAAATTCCTCTTTTGCTGCTCCTGAGTGTATGGTTGTACCATCTCCATCTGCTGTGAGGGGGATCCAAAACTGTTAAGATGCTCTTTTAGGAAAATTAAATAAATGTGTGGGCTCAAGCCAAGAAAACTTCCTGGAGAGCATCTGTGGGGAGCAGGGCAGCATGCTCAAACGTGATCATATTGGCAGTAGCTGTGCCCTTGACTTGTTGCAGGAGTTATGCACTTTCCACTAAGGAAGGGGAAAACCATGTTAACTCCAAAGTACAAGTGAGTTACTGCTGCGACTATTCAGTCAAAAGGAAAATATTTTTCAGACTGATTGTTTCATTTTTATTTATTTTTTCTATTGGGGTCCAGGATGGAAAAGCATTATTGTAATCCATGTCAACAGGCTCCAAGGGGTGAGAATTTGATCGAATATGTCTGGAAACAACTTCAAATCAATGCTACTTTTAAGGACTTTACATACTGGGAATTTTATTTCAGTACAATAACCTATATTAGGTTCTTCAATAGCACAGAATTTTTTGTATAAATTACATCCTCAAAGCTTACCACTTTGGGGAAAAAAAACCAAACAAGGATCAGAAGTGGACAAGGTTAGATTAGATGAGKGGTAGAGAGTAAACAAAATACCAATTGCATTTAAATTTTGGAGCAGCAGAAAATCTATTTATTTGTAATATCAAATGGATCCCTCCTATGTGGTTATGGAGATGAGCTTCTAGGTGAAAGGTAAAACTATCTGAAAAATTACCAGAGATTTAGTAAGGTTTGGAAATTGCATGAGGTCAACCATTACTCTTGACTACTCATGGTCATGCACAAAACATTTCCAATTGAGCTTTATTTCCCCCCTCTTAAACTGGGATAAGGAAACCAAGGAAAAGCATAAGACCTTAATTAAGCCAAAAAATCTCCTTCTTYTTTTAGCTTAAACCTAGCAAATACAAGGGTGTTTTTTTCTTTCAAACATTATCTTAGTTATGATTTAGACATTGTTAGAGAAAAGAGATAAATTCCCAAGGATTTTGTGCCCATGAAAGGGCAGCAGCTCTTTTGTGGCTCTAATTGAAGCTGTTGGAAGTTTCTGAAATGCTACTATTTTTTTTTCTGCAGCAAATAAGCATATTCCATAGGTTTTGGGAGAATAGGCCTTTCTGCATTAAACCTTTATGAGCAACAAAGTATTTCTGTTGAGAAGAAGAAAATCTTYGTACCTCGAGAATTTTAAAAGCTCATAATGTAAAATAAATGGGAAGGAGTTGCACACACTGTCTTAACCTTCCTGGAAAAATCCAAAATGTATCTTAAKTTTATATGAATAATACAACTGTAGAGCTACATTATGTAAAATAATTTTCAAGGGCTGTAAGCTGCCAGGGCGTGTCCCCCTCCATCTGAGCTGGYCACTACTTTTTTGTTACAGCGCCTTTGAATGTCATGAAACATTTCTTACTATGGCAAAAGACCTGATGATGACCTCCATCAGAAGAAAGAATTACAGTGAAAATTATTATCATTACTATTTTCTGTACCAGGAAACAACATGGGAGTCAAAAGAAATTCTACATTTCCCTCTGAACTTCAGCAACAACAGCAGAACACGACTGCAGTGGCCATGGGAAATGCTGCAAGTATCCAGCCAGGGGCAGCTKGAGTATGAAAAACAGTGAGGAGGACTTTGGGTAGCAAAGATTGTAATCTAGCAGGGAAAAAAAACCAAAAAACCAAACAAACAAAAAAAACCAAACAAAAAAATGATGGACTGCTCCTGAGCCAATTCCCTGAATTCCCCTAGAGAAGTGGGATTTCCGTACAATGGTTCATCTTCTCCTCAGTGCAGAATGGGGCAAAAGACCTAAAGACCTGCATGGCCCCAAATGTGCCTCTTCCCCACAGACCAGAAAAGGGATCCCAAATGACCAGTCCATATGGAGAGACTCTGAATGGAGAACACCCAAAGCAAGGTGGGTCAAATCCTTGACTTTTGTGCTCAAAGCTGAAGAACATACTATCTACAGACAAACTCCAGATCTCCAACAGGGAATCCAAATCATCCTAATTATGAGTGAGACACAAGAGGGGCTGAACTGTGTCTTGCAAAGTGCAAGACTACAAGACTTGGTCCAATAAGGGTTTTCCTCACAGAAACTCTGCAAATTTCCGTAGGGGAATATCTTGAACATCAGCCTGTTTTATGAATCATCATTGAATCAYAGAATGACTTGGTTTGGGAGGGAGGTGTAAGATCATCCAATTCCACCCCACTGCCATGGACAGGAACACCACCCACTAGAATAAGTTGCTCTAAGACCCATCCAACCCAGCCTTGAGCACTTTCATGGATAGGATAGCCACAGCTGCTCTGGACAATGTGCCAGGGCCTCACCATATCACAGGAAAAAATTTCTTCACAGTATCCAATTGTAGCAGTGAGTTAGAATGGTRGTGCTGCTACCCATTTCCCAGTAAGCATCTCCTGAGGAAAARCCACTTGGGTAGGAKTCAGGCAAAGCAGTCAAGTCCACACATCACACAYACCACAGCTGGCTGCTCAGCAAWGAGAGGCAAGATCCAATMTAAATCWGCCCTTTGTCAGCRTTGARGCCATTCCTCTTGTCTTGTCTCTCCAGGCCCTTGTGCAAAGTCCCTCTCCAGCTCTTTTGAAGCCCCTTTAAGCACTGGAAGGCTTATGACCATTACCCTGCCACCTGCAACCTCCCCCATTAGCCAGCCAAGGTGACAAGAAGAGTGAGYATCCAGCTATAAGTGAGCACCTGGATCCCTGCACTGCTAACACGGACCTCTTCAGAATCTTGTAGACACAAAAACATGGGTCACCACTGCTTTTGCAACCACCTGCCAGTTGGACAAGCCACATGCTYGGACTTCAGTGCCCATTTCCAGACATTGGGGTTCCCTGTTGCTGTGACAGCATTGGTCATCCCACTGGCATCATCACACTCATTTGTCCACATCATCCCCTCAATACTACAGATCACCTCCAAAGGAAGAATGAAACCTTTATTTATTACTTCACTCCTCTGATTAATTAAGACATCATCACCTTCGGCATTCTGTGTGGTTTCCCCAAACTAGGGCATATGCTGTTTATATATTGCAGCCTATTTCCATGATTCTTTTAGTCAACTTGTTATAATATTTATAATTTTCTAGTTTGTCCTCTATYCTTCAGTGACTCAATCACTAATGCATTAAATAAAGGCACAAATGCACTAAATAAAGCTGAACTAGAGCACTACCATGTTTCTTTACACTTTTCTCCACCATGAGGGATGCATTCTTTTAATTCCTCCATTTTAGACTTTCCAGGGTGACAGAAGTTATCTTCCCTACAAATGACAGAGGTGGCCCTGGACTTCATTGTTTCCAACTAAGCAAACTTGACAGGACTGCAGAACTGTGGGGAAAGTAAAACATCATTAAGAAGAAGCAGGCACAGCTGAACGAAAACGTCTGTGTGCAATACAGTGCTATCAATCACTTCTTACATGGAACAGCCTGATTCACAGGCTCCTGCAGGGAGCCAACATGAAGCAACAGACAACAGACCACTATGAACCACCAACTGTCAATGCTACCAAGCATCAGAAAGTGGGATTGTTCMTCTAGAGTTTATTCAGTTCCATTTTCCTCCAAAGCAGGCCACTAGTCTAACGCAAATCTCTGCCCTTTTGAGACATGCCTGGAGTTTTCTGAGATTAGCAGACTGAAATKTTTGTCTTTCCCACAAAATCTGTCTAACAGAACCTTTCAAAGCTCATTAGAGGTGTTGGGGTGTGCAACAGGGATATGGGGGTAGCCTTGTGCTATCTTCTCGCTCATTCATTAATATTTTTAACTTGAGATGATGATTCAGTTCAGATTCAACCCATTGCTTCAACCATCCATGTAAGCCTAGAAGGGTCTCTGCTTCCCCATGCAGTGATATCACCCTCCTGGGATCAATCTCTTGCCTKCCTCCAAGCAATGGACCTCCAGCCAAGAGTGCTGGAGAAGAGAACAGCCAGATGTGCTGTCTACAACATGGACTTCCTGCACTGTTCACTACCAAAAATGTGCACATATATGGGAATTCATTGAAAAAGGGGAYAAGAAAGAATTAATCTACACATAGTGGTTGATTTTGGTGGAATGTGTTGGTTTTAAAATGTCTATAGACTT
The DNA here is from genome assembly GCA_902810485.1 of Alauda arvensis. Classification (NCBI taxonomy): domain Eukaryota; kingdom Metazoa; phylum Chordata; class Aves; order Passeriformes; family Alaudidae; genus Alauda; species Alauda arvensis. The sequence continues at coordinate 203,156 of CADDXX010000718.1, read as the reverse complement.
TCACTGTTTCCTGTTGAGTACCCACCCAACGCACAGAGCATCTTCTCTATCACAAGCATATGAACAGGAGCTGCGTAAGAGTCACCAYAGGCAATGACATAGCTTCATCTTGGTTGTCTAAAAGTGGCTACCATGTTCATGGGCAGATGCTCTTTCTCCACATGAGGAGGCACCATGGGATGCCCATGTATTAATTAGCATATGGAAACTAAGCMCTGATCCCGTTTGCGAGAGAGGAGACCTGCACAAATGTCAAAGGAGAGGTAACCACCAGGGACCTTGCTGATACACTAACAAGCACACCATGTTGAGGTACCTGAAGGGCTTTCGCAGGACAAGGAAGTCTCTAATGAGCTTTGAGGAATTCCAGGATTAGCCTGAGTTAGAGGTGCCATGTATCATAAATTCTCCCTTGGTCCCAACTTTTGCAGACTGTGACCTTTGTGTCTAGAAGAGCTGACATCTCCTTGCAGCATAACARTATAGTTTGTTCCAGTTCAATTGTTTTTGGTTTTCAGTTGAAATCCTTCCCCTAACAAACTRTTTAGCAATGAAGAACAGCTCTTAATGACCAGCAAAATGTTCTTTTTGTTTTGCTCTCAGTGTTAAAAACTTAAGCCTTATTCCCACTTCTTTGTAATTTATTTCCCACCACAAGACCTTTTTTTATTTTTTGTCTGACACCAGATCCCTGTGGCCTATGTAAATTCACACATGATGATTCAAYTCTTCCATATGAAATGAGTGCCCAGAGGTTCAGACTGTAAGACACACTTTCCAAACTTTAAAAAATTCACTGTTTTTTCTTCCAACCCACTTTATGTTTTAACATCCTTTTTAAAGAATAACCATGAAAGCTCAGTGTAATAATCCTGTATTGGTTGCAGCATCATAAAACAGAGATTATCCTTACCCAGTGGTTCCAGCATTTCCCTCCTGATATATATAGGGTAGTTTGACTCTTCTCAACAAGTCATTTCTCAGAGACAAATGTTCCTGAGGAAAAAGCCCTAAATATATGAATTTCAGCTAGTATTATGATTAGCACGGATGTTTACAAATGCCCCAAGGATGGGAAACAGACAGCACATCAAATAGGGAGCTGTGCAAAGTCTGGCATCATGGAGGTGCTTATCCCAGAGGCATGTCTCCCAAGCCATCAGGGCATGGGTTCATAGCATTCCRGTTGGAAAAGCCCTCTGAGACCACTGAGKCCAACCATTCCCCCAGCACTGCCAAGCCACCTMTAAATCATGTTCACTTGTACTTGGCAGTACTGGGGGAACAGCTGGATTCARTGGTTTCTCAAGAGGACTTTTCCAACCTCAAGGATTCTGTGATTCTATGATTATAAGGAAACAAACCTCCTTATAATTTTCCAAACCACAGGTGTCCCCTCTGGGTGCCTCACAGGGACTGCCTACAGGGGCTACGCTGAAAGGCATCATTCCAGCACATYTGTCCCTTGAAATTATTAACATAAAGCCATGGCTTGAACTTTTGTCCCTCCTTGCACATTGCAGYATCACTGGGACTTAGCCTCAAGGAGGGGACCTCCCTGGGACTTCCTGAGAAGGAGAGCAGCCTGAAGTGAAGGGAAGAGCCCAAGTGCAGCCCATCATTGCCAGCATGACAATGTGGCAGATTGGTTACATCACACTCACACAAGTCCACTGAGGAAGGGGTTTCTGGTGCTTAGAGTTTTAGAAGCAACCACTGGATGGCTGGAGACATACCCTGTTCCTGACACCACTGCCCAGAACACCACCCTGGGCCTYGAAAAGCAAGACCCCAGAAGGAAGTGAGTCAGACAACAGAACTCATTGCAAAAACAGCCYTGTAGAGACCTGAGCCAGAGACCATGAGACTGAGTGGGTGTATCATATTCCCAGTCATGCACCAGTCTCTGGGAAAATTGAATGGTACAATGRACTGYTAAAAACKACAYTGAAAGCAATGGGTAGTGGGACCTTCAAACACTGGGATATATATTTAGAGAGTTTAGCTAACAACTGAGGCTCTGCCAGTTGAGCTAGCACTGCCCAATCAAAACCTCTAYAAACCACAGAAAGGGATAAAGTCCTCATRGTGYATATGAGAAATGTGTTASGGAAGACAGTTTGGATTAATCCTGCTTCAAGTAAAAGCAAACCAATCCTAGGGATTGCTTTTGCTCAAGGGCCTGGATGTACTTGGTGGGTAACGCAGGGGGGTGGGGAAACACAMTGTGTACCTGGATGGGAATCTGATTTTTCAGAACAGTCTGTAATGTTGAATTCTATAATATTGGTTGTTGAATGATACTGTATGTCACAACTGCCATGGCCAGTGAGGACRGATTGCTCCAGATACACCAGCTGGGAGTTCCTGATCTAGCACCCAGCCAACAGCACACCAGCCCTCATGCCCTGGAAGACATCTAGGAAGGATAGAACMCACAGTCATGGACTGAATGAACTCAGCAGACATCTGGGAGGGATGGCCATGACTACAGAAATTACACCCGTGCTTGTGTATATGTATATGTCTACGTATATAGTTGAAAGGCATAGGATTTGGGCATGAGTAGATGGTACAGAATCGGGGAAATAATGTCCTCACTTTTCTCACAGGTATGCAGACTGGGCAAAGTCTTGAGCCATTTGGGCATGACAAAGTTGCTATTCTGTACCACTCAAATCAGCACCAGGGTGTGGCTTCAGGGGGAAGGAAAAGGTAAACGCACGCCAGAAGTGGTGCCATTCTCTTCCTTTTCTTCTTTGAAGAACTTGCCACAGTTGCTACTGTGGACTCTGCCATCTCCCAGTGCTGCCTGTCCCTTCCTATCCCTCAGGAAAACACAGCTCCAAGCACCAAACACAGCCAGGTGCAGCAGAGTGCAGACACACGGGCACCAGTGCTGGAAGGGAGCAGAGGCAAATGGAGCTGAGCTGAGTTGAGCCAAGCTCAGCGGAATACTGCCAGACACAGCCAGGCACAGAGGAGCAGTTAGAGCAACGCAGCCCAGACAAGATGGCTTGGGGGTTTGTCCRTCATTGTTTTTGTCATAGGCTTGGGGAAGGGGAGCCCTGACTGCAGAAACAACTGCCATCTTCATATAATCACAAAATATTCTGGGTTGGAAGGAAGCCATAAGGATCATCAAGTCTGACTCCTGGCCCTGCACAGCACAACCCCCAAGAGTCAAACCCTGTGTCTGAGAGCATTGTCCAAACACTTCTTGAGCTCTGTCAGCCTTGGGGCTGTGAGCACTTCCCTGGTGAGCCTGTTCCAGTGACCAACCACCCTCTGGGTGAAGAATAATTTCCTAATATTGAACCTAATCTTCCCATGACGCAACTTCAGACCATTCCCCCAGGACTGTCACTGGTCTGCACAGAGAGCAGAGATCAGTGCCTGTCCCTCCTCTGCCCCTTATGAGGAAGTTGTAAATACAGTGAAGTTTCCCCTCAGTCTCCTCCAGACTGAACAGACCAAGTGACCTCAGCTGCTCCTCATAGGGCTTCCCCTCAAGGCCCTTCACCCTTCCTTACCCTCCTTCAGACTCTCTCTATGTCTTTCTTACATGGTGGTGCCCAAAACTGCACACAATATTCTTGTCTTAGGAAAAACTGCATGTCCCTGCCAGGCTGTGGAAACACCCACCACCTTTGTCTTGGTGGCCACATGAACTTAGTCAAGGCGGTGAACATCTTCGATGTGTAAWGCACCTTCTCTCTTGTACACTCACGTTATTAATATTGCTGTTACTGTTCATACTGTTCATCCCATTGCTGTTTGCTTTCAGTAACTTGTTATCTCAGCCAATAGTCTCTGCCTTTGCCCCTCTCTAACAGGGAGGCGGGGTGGAGGAGAGGAGGAACGGCTTATTTGGAGTTTAATTTCCATGTGATTTTGAAGCACCACATTACATAAAAGAAGAAAATCCACCCAGAGGATTTTACATAGTTTTGAAACAGTTTTGCCCTTTTACAGTGTGACCTGTTCCTTCACTTTTAGGAACTGGAAGTGCTGTTGGCTGTTCAAAAAGGAAGCAAATACCTCAGCTGGCTCTTAACAGCTGTGTCCAAAGGGAAGGTCAGAGCAGGGAGGGCTGAAAGGCCTGCAACCAATGAAGAATACCATCATAGACTATAACACCCAAGATGGGATGCTMAATACTTTTCTACTTCCCTCATTCATCACACGTGACAACATAATAACTTTGCCTAACAGCTAGAAACCATTCCCAACTAATATTAATCTGCAGCAATAGCATTATCCTAATATCCAGAGGGTCACACAGCTGCCTTGTGCAAGACATTTTGTTCCCATAATGCATTTTCTGCTCCACAGAATTTGTCTCAATTATACATGAAATACATGAAACAAACAATAATAAGAATTACATGAAGCAGAAGAAGCTTCAGGCTCTGAGCACCCAATTTTCCAGGTGTAACTAAACTACAAGAGGCACTCTGCTGATGAATACAAACCCCCAAATACTTACAATACCCCAATATTATGTTAGCCAGAACAGCACTGCAAAATACCTTATTCTCWATCCAAGCAGCAAATTTTCTATTACACCTTATTGCCTTTAAATTACTCCACCCTCAGAAGGGGATGTCAGTCCCCCTTCTGCAGCCCCTTCCCATTCCAGCAGCTCCTTGAGCGGAGCCTACACAAAGATGAAGAGAACAGTTTACAAGGAATTGGAGTGACAGAACAAGGGGGAATGGCTTCACACTGCCATAGGGTAGGGTTAGATGGGATATTGGGAAGRAATCCTTCCCTGTGSTGGTGGGGAAGCCCTGGCATRGGTTGCCCAAAGAAGCTGTGGCTGCCCTGAAAGGAGCTGATTAATAGTTAACTCATGTAAGCATCAGTTAACTATTAAGAGTCAGCAAATATTATCACAAGCCTAAGAAGCAGGATGCGCCTTAGGCTTGTCACGATAAGAAAAACAGAATGCACCTYGCCAAGATAAGAGGAACAAAACCTATTGTCAGCAGAAAAGGCTGAACTAGCCAGCAAAGGACTGMACATGCTTCAGAAAGAAAGGTGAAAAGTGCAAAGTGAGGAAGGCTGCTGGCCTTAATCAGAACAAGCCCTGAGGAAGATTTGGAGCTTTCCTCAGCACCACCACCAGAGTACCCTGAGCCTGCGTGTCACATATGCTAATGATATTCATGATTTCTGAGAAGTAATTTGTATAACCACTCCCATCCCAAGGAATATAATGAATGTGCATGAAATTTAACAAAATATTGYACTGTGTAAAAGTGCTGGGTGTGCATGTTTAGGAGGAGAAATCCCTCACAAACCTGGCACCAAATAAAGCAAATACCCACCTCACTGAATCAGTCTCTGAGGTGACTTTTAGCTCAGTGTTGGAGCAAATCCACCCCATCCCTGGAAGTGTTCAAGGCCAGGCTGGACAGGGTTTGAAGTAACCTGGAGTACTGGAAGGTGTTCCTGCCCATAGCAGGGGGATCAACTTCATCTTGAGGGTGACTTACAACCAAAACTATTCTGTGATTCTGTAATTTCATTATTACCTTGCAGGAAAACTGTGGTTCAATTTTTTTTTCTTCTTATTTCAAAATCAAAGAAAATCCAAAAATCAAATCAATGCATATAATGTAATCTATTTTACAATCAGAATTTTTCTGCATGAATTTCCTGTAAAAGCAGATGATCTTTTTCCATGGCTCCTTCAGGCTCACAATTGAACACAWGAACTTAAAAACACATTTCTTTTGTTGTTTTTGTTTGGTTTTGCTAGGCAAGAATTGAAAGCTTGCCTCACCTACTACCACACACTATGGAGAATGCACCCAAGGGTACCCTGATGCACCTCCTTCCCTCCAAAAAAGACAATTCTCACTGGGGTCATTCAAAAGTCTATGAAGAGTGCCACAAGTAACATCCCCATCATTTGATGTCCCCTTCTCATCCCTCAGAGCCAGCCTCTCCAGCTGAGCTTCTCTGTAGCCAACAAGGAAAAAAACAGCCATCCACAAGGCTAAGTCATCTTACCTCTTGTATTTCTCCATGCAGGAGGGTCTGCATCAGGAAATGTTTGGAGTCACTAGGATGAGTGGGCTGGATGCCTCTCTCCTGAAAGYAGATTAGTTCTGCTCAGCTCACACAGTGATGCTGCAGCATCCCAGCAGGGAAATAGAAAGTCATGCGGTTTCCAGTGATGTTTCTAAATTTAAGAGCCATTGAAATCTGGGTTGGAAAAGTCATAACACCTGCAGTAGAGTGATACACATTTTTATTTATTTGGGTTTTTTAATTTACAAAAAGTAAAGGTGCAGGTTGTGAAGTGGGTGTACCTGCAAGCAGAGCCCTCATTACACAGCTTCTCCACTGGGATGTGCYATAGCAAAGCTCCCAGAGTATGTAGAAAGAACTCATCGTTCTCTTTTGGGGTGGTTTAACACCATTTTTCATCCATTTACACCAACAGTGCAGTACTTGGTGACACAGAGATCTGTCTTTAACCCTGTGCTATCTGCATAGATTCTTCTGCTTTTGTGTCTTTAACCCTGTGCTATCTGCAAAGATTCTTCTGCTTTTGACTTCCTCCCTCCACTCCCAGGGAGCTATGTGACCTTTGCTGTGCATTTACCACACCATGAGAGTCTGAAAATAGTTGAGGAGTGAGGACAAGGCTTTTTTCTTGTACAGAGAAGAAAAGCCTTATGACTTGAACCCCAGAGAGCCCAGGAACAACTGGGAAGCCATTCCCAAAGCAGGCTTCACTGCAGCTTCCTACCTTAGTGGTTTTCTTCCCCATTTCTTCCTCAGAAATCTGTGCAAAGCCTGTGGAGATCTGGGCATCTTTCAGGGTCTTTCAGTGTCAGTCCTTCAGTTCAGACCTTTCAGGTCATGAAATCATTGGTCTTCCCTGCATTACATCTGATTTGAAATGTCACCTGTTCCATAYCCAGGGAGGGTGACCTGACTTTTTYAGAGCAGGGATGATGYTGTGTCTGAGATGAGATGGCTCCTCTTTCACCTGACCTGATCAACAGAGACCCTCCTCCCCCTTCTTGCTGCTGAGAGCATTCTCCTTGGTCCATCCCCCAGGCTAGTGCCTACCTACATTTACACTTCTCAAATTACCTGGAATTTCTATTATGAGGGTGTTTAAGGCYAAGWTTTTCCTCTTTTTYTCTCTCTCTCAGAGAATTTTTCTTCCATTTGTTGCCTATGAGATCATGAATGACAATATTTACAAGAAAAAAAATGTRGCCAGGATGGGGAGGAGGAGGGAAGGTGTGCAGTTGCTGCAGTCTCTTAGCTGGGGAGTGAGTTGACTGGCTGGGGGGGTTTTCTCTGGGACAGTGCAGAGATACCAGGAGAGGAGGGGAGGGGCACTAACCAAGTCTTGACTGGGTGTCAAGGGACTGGGCTCAGCTCTCTCTCTCTCTCTCCGGGATCAGAGGTGGTTTTGGGCCACCGCTGCAGAGAGGATTCACTGCTACAGTGGAGTTTTGTCCTTCACTGCTTCTCCTTACTGTGGGTGAGCCTCTACTTGCAAGAGTGCTGTTGAACTGGGACCTTTCAACATCCAACCTCACTGGGAGGGATCCTTACCATCTACCCATCTGCTTGGGTACCTCAGGGGAAACCCAGGACTGCCTATCCCCTCCCTCTCTCCAGAGGAAGCACATCCTGGCTCCCTGCAGGAGTCCTGTTGCTGCTGCCATGACCAAGATGCCACATGAGACACAAGAGAGCCAGAAAAAACAACCTAAACATTCCTCTCTCCCCCTTCCACAGTCTCTCTCCTCCCAGGCTTGCCCATCCCCCTGCTGTTTCTGCAGCTGCCCCGGGGTTTTTTACTACACTTTCTTTGCCAGCCCCAGGGTGTGCTTGCCTCTGCTGTTCCAAGCTGCTGTTCCCTGTGAGTTTTGCAAAGGGAGCCCCCTGCCATCTCCCCTGTTACCCCCGGTGCTGTGCCCAATGGAGAGGGGGCTGGGCCTGTCCCACAGCGCCCCCTGCAGCCACGGGGGAATCATCGCACCTGCCCTGCCCGGCCAGGAGCCAGCAGCGCCCCTGCCGGCTGTGACTGGAACAGCACCGAAGGGGRAAGTGCTTGATGGCCAAGAGAAAGCTGTTATTTGGTTTCTGAGTCAGTTTTTTGTTACTGTTGTTGTTGCTGTTTGTTTGTCTTGTTATTTATATTTAAGTAAAGAACTGTTATTCCTTTTCCCATATCTTTGCCTGAACGCCCCATAATTTCAAAGTTATAATATAAATGTGGAGAGAAGGGGGTCATATATTCCATTCCAGAAAGGTTCCTGGCTTCCTTGGCAGACACTTGTCTTTTAAAGCAAGACAGAGAGTATACAGAAGCCTAAATATATATAGTATACACTCATATAGATATAATAAGTACACAGTTGACTTTACTCCATCCACTTCAGACATCTCTGTATGCAATTCCTACTTGAATAACCCTTACTTTCTGACTCTTACCAACCCCCCCTCCCCCCACACACACACACAAATGAGCAAAGCTACTATGGATTAAAAAAATCTCCTCTCAGTACCTGGTTGATAGAGGCATTGTTCACAAGGATAGAAAGTAAATGGAAGACAGYTGGGGTCTGGTTTCAATCCCATGTAGTTTGTCATGCTTCTGGCAAAGAAGGAAAAGGAGAAAGGGGGAAAATTTCCCATGACACAAATATGAAGGGTAACCAAATTGATTTGGGGAGAGCTGCCACGATCCTGTACTAAAGAGAAGTTGTGTGCTGGCTTTGATTTACACAGGGCATACACTAATGAGTTGGAAAKTAGGTGTTAATGCTTGGGAAAAGGCATGAAGAGAACCATGGGAGCTCTCTGAAAACATCTGCCCAGCCCCATTTACTGCCCCTGAAATGGAGCAGGGCTATCACCAGCACTGGTAAGCAGACAGAGCCAAAGCAAAAGCATCATTATCTCACACAGTGCCTTCAATGTCCAAATACTGCACCATCACTTTGTCCATCTCAAAACTCATTATTTGTTGTTCCCTCTGCCACAAACGCATCCAAAGAAGCTTTTCTCCGGCCCTGGCTGGCTCTGATCCCTCACATGCTGCTCCACTTTTGGTCCTGCAGCCTCACACCATGACTATTGTGCTTTGTCTTTTCTGCTGGGTGTCACTGAAGGGTTCCTAAAAGGCTGATGTCTGTAATTTCTGTCTTCCCTCTGCTTCACAACCATGTTCTCTACACTATTTCTTCAAGGCTGTCACCTGAGAAGTCACAKGTGACCCAGGAAGCTGGGAGCCTTCCTTCCAGGTGATCTGTCCAGGAGAGAAGCCTCATGCCATGGGCAGAAGATGGGCTGAGCTTGGCCCAGCACCAGGTCCCTGGGGGCAAGGAGAGATGGCAAGCACAAGTGATGCAGCAGTTTCCATTTAAATGCTCTAATGGGAAGAATGATGATTTCAGCATTAACAGAGCCCTGATTTGTGGAATTCAGTTATGTGCACTGGGAACTGCACAAGTTGAAATCTGAGGGTTGCTGGTAACAATGGGAGTTCAGAGGAGAGGGCCCAGGTGGTAAGTGGAGGTGGAACAGAACAAGACAAGATGGGAGAGGATGGGTGGCAGGTAGGGGAGGGATGGTGGCAGCTTGAAACAGGACAACAGTTTTGAGCTCCATCTCATAGGTTTATGGGTTGACCCAGATGGAAGGGATCTCAGGAGGTCTCAGATTCAGCCTCCTCATCCACACAGAGTCAATSTGACCTGGTCAAACCAGATTGCTCAGTGCTTTATCCATCTGGATCCTGAAGACATGGAGACAACACCTCAGGGCAACCTCCTGCAGTGAGTTCAATCTTCTTTATTATTGTATCAGAAATAGATGTCCTGAGGATGTAATTCCCCTCATTTAGAAAAACTTCTGAACACCTTTCMGTGCTCTGCATTTCCCTTCCCTCCTGAAGCACCTGGGAGGTCCCAGTCTTTGGGACTACAGCTGAGTGCCCCTGCTCTGAAGTCCTGTGATTGAGTACAGGGGAAGGTTACATTGCTTCTTTTACTGACATCAGCAACTCCTGCTTCTATTTYCTGCTTTTCTTTTCCCTCATTAAACAGCAGTAGAATTTCAAGTCTGCTTTCCACACATCATGCTTCTCTGATGGACTTCTCTGCAAATCTACCAGCACACTGTGTTAACTGCAGGCTACTGGGATAGATATTGCACAGTCCTGCTCTGGGTCTGATTCCCTTGGGACTTCATTGAATGCATCTTTGCATCTTGGCAATAAAGATCAACAACTGTTCTCCCTGTTTCTGTTTAGTATTCGCTTTATAGTGAATCTAAATTCTATAGCAAATCTAAATTCTACTGCCACAGTTTGATTACATAACACACTAAAAAATGCTTTAGCAATGCCAAAATGCACATCTCAGCCCTCTCTTTTCTGCTGAGAAACTCAGTTTCCATGTTTTCAAAGGAAATTAGTTTGCTCTGACATGATTTGATATTGGGTATGACGGATATGGTTGTTTTCAGAAACACCTTGGTTAAAAAAATAGTATATTTGCTTTGATTTATATGAATGCTTTTGAAGTTTCTGAGGACTTCTGTCATTGCTGTTCCTGCTTTCAACAGAGCTGAGATAAAATGTTATTTTTGTACCTTTAAGTGTGAAATATTTATAGCAACAGCCTGGCCTATGCCAGTGCATTGTGATTGCATTAGGTGAACAAAATAAGGAGTGACATTCAGAGATGCTGCCTCCTGATAACAGTATGAAGCATTCAGATGAAAAAAAATCACTTACCAGCACACACACAGTTTTAAAAATGCCTACCGTTTCACTGAATTTACTGATAACATACCAGGGCAAGAGGATAATTTATAACAAAAATAATAATGATAATAATATGCTATTTGTTCAACAAAGAGGTGAGTTATTGCTTTAAATTACTTTTAGCAATAGCATCTTTTTAGCCATRCAAAAGCCAAAGTATTCAGAAGGTCTGCAAAAGCCAAAGCATTTACGAAGTTGTCTTTCTGGGAGATAGCAAACCCTTTTCATCTCTTCTACCACCAAAGCACCTGGGAACTATTCAAGGGGAATGCTAACATGTCTTCCTCATTTCCATCTCCCAGCTTGTGCCAAAGAAGCCACCCACAATTCTGTAGGGTCAACTTTTATTCTCCTCATTGCTTGACCAAATCTGCAGATCACGAATGCCACCTGGACAATCTTACTGTACAGTCACCCTTATCAGAGAGGGGACAGTGCTGCCACTCAACAACACCATGCTGGGAGGAAAAGAATGAATCTAGTCCCAGGATCCCCAGCACAAGAAGAACATGGCGCTGCTGGAACGAGTCAGGGCCTAAAGGGACTGCAAGGGAGCTGGGGAGGGACTTTGGGCAAGGGGCTAAAGTGACAGGACAAGAGGCAATGGCTTCCCACTGCCAGAGGGCAGGGTTAGATGGGATATTGAGCAGTAATTCTTCCCTGTGAAAATGGAGAGGCACTGGAACAGGTYGTCCACAGAAGCTGCAGCTGTCCCATCCCTGGAAGTGTTCAAGGCTGGATGCATCTTGGAGCAACCTGGTCTAGTGGATGATGCCTCTGCCCATGTGTCTTGGGGTGATTTTCTGATGATACTTTATTCCCTAATTATTGGCTTTATGCTGAGAAATGGCTGCTGTAGCTTTAAGATAAACCAGGGAGGAAGGCCAGAGCATGGGAACCCCGGGCAGGGGCCCTGTTCAATCTCTTTCTCTGGCATGGTCAGTGGCTACATGGATTGTTACKTCATTGCCTTTGCTGGATCAATTTCTCCAATTTAGGCAGGAAGGTTCTGGGTTTTTGGGTTTTTCCTTCCCCTGGCCTGAAGGCTTTCCACCAGCAAATCCTTACAGCGGCCTTTTCGGTTTTTTTTCCTTGAATTGTCTCAGTTTGTTGTTTTTATTTGATCTGAGGACTTGTGGGGGGGCGGCCATGGACAGCCCAAACCCCAGAAAAGACTGAGAAAGCTGTTATAGATGGGTAGAATGATGATTGGCTCTTGCAATTAAGAGATKAATATTGTGTGTGTGTTAAGTTTTTTTGACATTTGAAGTTCTTTTGATGTGCAACTCTCTTATTGTAGGTTGTTTTCGGACACCCTCTGTTCTCCCTATAATCTCCTTTTCCTCCCACTGTGTGGYTGCCATCAGACAACCCTGGTTGTCACAGTTGCCAGGGACATGTGGAGGGARGGCGTGTACRGGAGCCCCTTGCGTGGGGCAGCTGGGAATGGGGAAAGCTTSTTGCTGGGGGCGCTTGGTATGACAACACCTCMCCTCCAATCAGACTGCAAGAARGTCTCCACCAATGGATGGCAAAGAAGAGTCAACTGGCAGACTCTGGGAGGGGCCAGGGATATATAAGGACGGCTTATGAATACATACTTGGCTGATGAAACACCGGGGTATAAAAAACAGAGCTGCCATTTTGTGGACATGCCTCTGGCTGCAGCTAAGCACCCAGCACTGTCCCTTATTTCTTTATTCTGTCCCTTTGTTCTGTTGTTAATAAACCTTTAAAATTTTAAAGTGAGTGGTTGCTTCTCACACAGCAAAAGAAGGGACATTAAACTCCACCAGCTTTGCCTGCTGTGARAAGACCCACACCAGAAATGCAACAGGTTCCCATCTGCTGTGAACTGTTTTCTTCTCCCTTCCCTGAGATGAAGAAGGGTAGCCACCATGTTTACCTCCTGACCACGCAGTGAGGTAAGGGTGGGATGTAAAGTTCAATTTTTTTTCCTCTGTTTTTTGGGTATCTTGCTTTGTTAGTAAACAGTTTTACTTTTTTCTTTTTTTTTCACTTTCACACACGGATATTCAGTCCTGGCACAAAGGGCTTATTGGAGCCTTTCTCTTTAGACAAAATGCTCATTCCTGGGCAGTTTTCTTCTAWAATATGTCTCTAAGCTGAGACACCATGGCAGGGGTGTTGGACTGGATGACCTTTTAAAGGCCCCTTCCAACACAAACTCTTCTGTGATTTTGGGAATACCTTCCCCAGATTACCCATTAACCAATGGCTACCAGCAATTAACATGCTGGATGTACAAACTGTAGAAGTCAATCAGCTTTACCCAGCCCAGGCCAGTCACACTTAAGAGCAAAATTTAACCATGGAGCTGTCCATGAACAGATAAATGTGCAAAGGGCACAAACAAGAAATACTTGGCTCCACTCAATTCTCCCTTTGACCCAGTTTTTGTRGTATCAAATGTAATGATTAAAAAGTGGTCTAAGCACATGCAAGAGCCTGCAGCAGTGAGCTGATTTAGCATGGGCAGTGCCAGCTCATCCCCCAGCTGCCAAGAAAACTCCATCTACAACTGYGCTCTGTCTCTGGATCTCTCTGCTTTCACACTGATTACCCATTTTATTCATTAATCCTTCCATAATGCATAATTGCTCTGTGTTCTTGTACTTAAGGGAAATTCTGGATTAGTTTGAGTAACACCACTTTGGGCTTTTGCAATGTGGTGTAAGCTTTAAAGCTCTTGAACCTACGTCTATAACTGCAGAAGCATTTGTTCACTCCAGGAGGTTTCTGAYCTCCAGATCCTGCCTGTGCCCAACTGGACACTATTCTAATGYAGCCCTACCCCCTTTCATTTTAAAGCTAATACCTGCAACAAAACTATGATGCTACATCAGTTACTGTCCATAAAAAACCTCCTGAACACTGTGAGTTTTAATACCGTGGTAATAAAAATCACTGTTCTGTACCACTGGCTGGCTGTCCAAGCCATTGTTCTGGGAAAAGCAGGAATGATCTGAGCCTGATTGAAGCCACTTTACCCGGAACCAATGTGTTTGTCAATGCTATAATACCCATTTCAACAGTTCAATTGCTTCAGATATGACTGAAGTAAGCATAAAAATAATTTTGACACCACACCTTTAAAACATTTGCTTGGGAATACACATTAGTGTTACTAAAAGCTTCCTGGTAGCTAATTGTGAATGACYTGTGTCTTCACCTCCCTCTTGCTCTGAGTCCTCCAAAGCACCACAAAAAAAGACTGACRCAGAAAGATCAATTAAATTATTGGAATGCATGAAAATAAATTGCATGCCCAGCTCTTTCAGCTTAAGCAAGGAACTGTTTCTTGCATGAATAAATCAGGGACAATCATGGAGCCCAGGGTCATTGCACACCCCATGGGCTGCCAGGGATGCCAGATCTCATTGTCTTCATAAAATCATAGAATAACAGAAGAGTTCGAGTTGGATGGGACTTCAGAGCTTATCCCATTCCATTCCCCCTGCCACAGGCAGGGACACCTCTCACTAGACCAGGTTGCTCCAAGCCCTGACCAACCTGGACTTGAACACTTCCAGGGATGGGACAGCCACAGCTTCTCTGGGCAACCTGTGCAGGGCCTCCCCACCCTCACAGGGAAGAACTACTGCTCAATACCCCATCTAACCCTGCCCTTTGCAGTGGGAAGCCATTGCCTCTTGTCCTGTCACTTGAGAGAGCCCCTTGACCAAAGTCCCTCCCCATCTCCCTTGCAGCCCCTTTAGGCCCTGGCAGGGGCTCTAAGGTCTCCCTGGAGCCTTCTCTTCTCCAGGCTGAACATCTYCAGCTCTTAGAGCCTGGCTCCAGAGCAGAGAGGCTCTGGCCCTCGGACCATCTCTCTGGCCTCTGGACTCACTCCAGCAGCTCCATGTCCTTTTTGTGTTGGGGGCCCTGAAGCTGGAGGCAGCTCTGCAAGGTGGGGTCTTCCAGGTGTGCAAGTGCATGAAGCTGCAGACCGGGGTCAGCACATCAAGACAAGGACCAGGACAGGGCAGGTGTCATCTGCTCCCCACCTGGCCTGGACCCTACAGGCCTTAGCCACCAGGTGCCAGAATGCTCTTAGACACCTTAATTGTGACCATATCCARTTCCCACTGTAAGAGTCCTTCATGTTAATTGCTCAACTCACACACCRGCTCCGAGGAGATAAGCAGGGAGCAAGAATATTTTCATCTGCTTCTTTTACTAATTTTTMCATGTATATGCTGATAAGTCTTTTGTCCCAATGATATCTTGTGTGGGGGRAAAATGTAACAGTTTAATCAGTCCATGTACTAATCACCACATAWTTGTCATGTAAATTGTTACAAGAATTAATTTTTCCTTTTCAGAATCCTCTCTTGTACTTTTCCACTCATGAACACACACAGAGGGCACAGCTCATTTCTGATTTTGATACAGCTGTCTGTAACGGAACATTTTCCATCTCATTTTTAGCTTTATTCATTTTCATATATAGAAGCCACTGGGTTGGTGTCCTGGTTTAGGGCAAATTTGGGAGGAAACCTCCGAATGAGGTCTCCTTGGGAAGCAAACCAAAAAGGGCCCTCCCCCTATTGGTTCAGGAAAGAATCTCCTTAAAGATGAGTGAAAAAAAAAACTATTTATTTAACAAACAAAGTGCCTACAGACAATTWATAATATAAAACAATAAAATCTGGCAAAATTGAGAAAGTCCTTGCCATGGGAGCTCAGCTCACTCAGTCTGTTATCAGTCCCTCTGGCACTGGAAAATGCCAGCCTGGGCCTGGTGGCTCACAGGTCTGGACTCTCAGTGCTCTCACTCTCGTGGGTTTTTCAGTCCACAGCAGGTTTAAACAGTCCCAAGAAAAAGGAAAAAAATCCAGTCCAGGGAACTTCTCTGCCCTAGCTAGCTAGAACTAACTAAAAGCAAAGGAGATCTCTGTCCCACCGCCTGTCCATGCTTCAGATGAACAGGAGCTGGAATGTGGAGGAGGCACAGCAGTTTCTCAAAACAAACTCCGCGCTTTCTTCTCTCCCACTTCGCTCTCGGAACCAGTCTTAAAGGTACAGAACACAATATCTAACACAGAACAGACAATTTGGGGATACAGGCATCATGAAGTCACCCTAGGACAGCTGGTTGTTTGGTTTGTTGGTTTGATTGTTTGTTTGTCTGTTTGTTTTTAAGATGTAAGTGGTTTACAACTTGAGATTTCAATTAAACCTTTTTGATAGGATGAGGCCAGGTTGGACAGGGCTTGGAGAAATCTAGTGTAGTGGAAGGTGTCCCTGTCCATGGCAGCAGGGATGGAATGAGATTAAAGTCCCTTCCAAGCTTAACCCTTCTATGATTCTGTGTTCAATCACTTATTTCACTCACTTTTTTAGGACCTAACAGTTTGTTTCTGATTTGGGATTTTTTTTTCTGTTCCTTGTTCCTTCATTTTGGGGGAAATAAGCTTTCTGCATAGTAAAATAACTCAGAATTTTTTGAACATTTATTTTTTCAAATTCAATGTATTGTATTCTCAAATCTTCTAAAAATACTTCTAAATAATTCTGTTTTATTAAATTAGCAAAATCTTTTTTGAAAAATTGTATTATACTGAATATCCTATCCTATATCCTACTCTTYTAAGTAGAGAGAAAGCCAGTGATATCCCTTAACATCCCTTCTAGCAGAATGCATTGCTGCTGCTTGCACACTTGGCCTGTGTGTACTCACCTGGATGCTCCCAGAGAAGAAATGGATGATGGTTAGATTTTTTTCCCCAAGAAAGTGGTTGGATTTTTCCCCAAGAAAGGATCTTCTTGTTACCCAAAATCCTTATTTTCCAGCTGTAATTTAGGTGAGGCTTATCATTATGAATACAAAGTAGTTCTGCATTTCTTTGATGTTCAAATATTCCTGCTGCTATTTTTTTTTTCCATTGGAAAGGAAAAGAAAAAGTTTGTGCTCTTCTTTTGAGGCAACCAACCAAAGTCAAAGCTTATATGCTGTACATTCAAGTGAATTAGAGGTGTAGTCCCAGGAATAGGACTAACTTCTTYCCTTTAACCCACACAGAAGACCAAGTTCCTGACAAGCCAGTGACCTACTTAAGGATGACTCTTCTGCTTGTATATGGCAGGGTAAAAAATTTCTAAGGAAAACAGAGGTGCTGAGTTCCACCAAAAGGGAAGGAATTGATCAGTAGTGGTTTTAGCATAGTTCTCCTTTCAGAAGACATGGATTTGACAGCACCAAATGCAAACATGAATTCCAAAAATAACTAATTTGCACATCAGAAAGTTGAAAATCTCTTTTCTTCRCTCTCCTGCTGCAGAGAGGAGATATTTTTGGGTGTCTCAGACCCCAAGTTATTCTGCACACATAAAATATCTGTACTTCCAAAGTCTTGTTCACATTGTGATATGGGCAGGACAAGAACAGAGTTTCTGAGCTGCACACTGGTGGGAGCTGGGGAAACGGTGTTGCATTTCTGTACCAAGTTCAGAATGGTTGTGCAGAATCAGTCCAAGAGTCCACCCAGGCCTAGTCCCCCATCAGTCTCTGGCAGGTACCTTGGGAAGAATATGAACAGACCACAAACATGGGGTACTTTCTACTAATACTGACACAACCTTCAATTATTTTCAGCTCTTAATTACYCAGTTCCTGAGGGAGAAGTGGTTTCTATACATTTTGTAACCCAGTTCACTCTCCCCTTCGGTTTGTCTTGGACTTAGAACATAAGATCCTAATTTTATGCTTTGTTGGAGGTTAGGGTTTTTCCTTTTGTTTTCTTTCTCTTAGGGAAGTTTCTCCCATATTGTTGGTAAGAGACAATAAGGACTGTGTACCTCAGAGAAGCAAAAGAAGTTGCCCTGGGAACGGTCTGGCTGGCTACTCTCGTATCTSTGGGTTTCTCTCAGAGGAGGAGAGATACCTCGAGAATTGGGYTGGTGTGATGGCCCCTAGGGTCACCACAGGARAACCTGCCCTCCCGTGAAGRGAGCGTGACYCRCAGATTGTTTCAGGTAGCAACAGCTCTCCCCTGGAAAGTCTCCTTAGGAGACTACCCTCRTGCTCATGGTGAGAAAAATGTTTACCCTCCTTGAGCCTTTTCTGTTGTATGTTAATCTGTTGTTCCCTATTGGTTATTTCCCCAGTTCCTAGTTCTCACTTCGTCTGACTGATTGATTTTTTTGATCCTTCCCTCGACTGGTTGTCCTTTCAATCCCTTTCCCCATCGGTCTAAGTTGCAAACCCCACCTACTTCAATTCCTATAAAATCACCCTGCTTCCCCAGGGCCTTCAGTTGCCGGTTCCTGAGAATAAAGGATCTTRGAAGRCTGGAAGCCTGCCTCCTAGTTTCTGTTCCYGCATCGCCCAGAAGGAGCTGCCRGAGCCAGCTGCAACAGCAGCTCTCACAACCGAGCTGAGGTCACAGGAGTGTCTGTGCCACCACACCTTGAAACATCTTTTTAATGGCAATTTCAAATGGGGAAGGTYGCGGCACCCAGAAGAAGCTGTGGGCCTGCAACAGACTGGGGAAAAGGTGGCTGGAGCAGCTCCTGGCTCTTCTTGCTCTCTTGGATTCAAAGGAGGAGGGTCAATGTGAAAAACGAGGTTCAATTTCCTGGGAAAWTTTTAAAAAGTTTAATAAAAAGACAATCAGAGACAAGGATAAAGCAAAGGGTTAATAGTCRGGTGCTWGGCATTTAGCMAAGAGCACACCTAYYATCTTTGGAGACATTCTTAAATACCTTTTCTATTGCATCAGTTTACTGCAATTTCATAGACCATCATGCATATTCAAACTTTTCCCCAAACTAGTTTACATATTCTAGGAACTGTTTAGCATGGTCCCTTTACCATGCGTATTTCTTGGCTGTGGTTTTAGTTCCCTTTTATCACCTCCAGTTTGGACTGTGGTCCATACTTTCTTCAGAGAGCAGGCGCTGATAGTTAATATATCAAGAGCAGGATCCGCATCGTTTGCTCACCAGGTGTTATCCCAACCAAGCACGCAGTCCAGTTGCAAACATAACTATCCCRCTACAATTTCTAAKTTTTGTTAATAGCAGAAATAAAAACTATACATCTACAGCAWAGTAATTTTAACATTATACWTACAGCATTCATCTTAATATTTGTGAAAAGCCAGTTTTAAATATGTGTTTAGAAGTTGAGCTGCTGCTGGTTGTGGAGGGGAGCGGAATTCGCYGGMRCC
>CADDXX010000718.1:156265-183955 GCA_902810485.1 Alauda arvensis | reverse complement strand
TGAGCCTTTTGGTAGATTTTCTCTCCCCTGCCCTGCTGGGAGGGCACCCTCACTGCACCCCATGAGAAGTTTTCAGCTGTTWCACAGACCATGAATGAGAACCGAGGAATGCAGAAGCTGAGTAGTCCAGCCTGGACAGGGAAAATAAATGTGCAGCTGAGGGAGTAATGAGTCTATCTTGCAAAATAACCTGTAATTTTGAAATTGAAGGTAACAATTTCATTTTGAACATACTTGTGAATGTTGTCATGGCAGAAACAGAAAATTTACAAGAGCATGGTTGCTCTGCAATTAATAAATATTTAAAAAGTGTTTTTCAACTTTGAGGTGAAAATGGCTTRAGAAATGCAAAAAGCACTCCTATTAAGCTGCAAAAAAGACAACTACAACCATAGTTCACCTTCTTTGTGCTGTCCTCTCTTCCCTGCTGAATTTGTAGCACTTTCCAACATGACCATGACCTCAGTGTTGGATTGGGAATTCCCACTGCCCTTCTTTTACCAGCATAGCAAACACCACATAGCCACATAGCCCATGGCAGCCCGTGACCAGGCTGTCACCTTTGCACCCAACAGGTTGAACATTACTAGAGTGTCAGCTAAASCACAGTTACAAATTTATCTTAGGAGATGGATTTCATCCAGCCTGTCTCTGCTGCGCTATTCCCCAGATGAACACAGACCCAGTTCACAATTTATTTTTCACGCTGTAAAGTGCATGTTTTCTTTTAGGTGTGTGACCATAAGGATTGTCACTGCGATTTTGGATGGCCCCCTCTGGACCACCAGCTGGAAGAATCTGAAGGCAGTGCTGAGTGGAGCACCTTGTCCTTTGCAGAGTCAGCACAATGTGGTGGGACCTCTCTGCACATCTGCCTGTCTTAGCTTCATTTTTCCAACAAGTTCCCCATCTATACTTCTGGACCACTTYAGGCTTTGTTCAGGCTTCTCTTTGTCCCTTGCTGTTTGGCCATGTCAGATTATTTRTTTCCTCTTCTCTTGCCTTTTCTGTCATTCCAGTTGTGTTTTTCTTGCCTGACTATCAGACTACTCTCCCAGCTGCAGAYTGATTCAATTAAGCACAGAGGCCAAGCAGCCAGCAAATAGCTCATTAAGATGGTTTATAAGGAGTGTTGTTCTGAGCTCATCAAAACCCTCTTGGGAAAATACTCCTCTTCTCTTATCATGGATATGTGGCTGAGCTCCAATCCTGAGAGGACAGGACATACAGAGATATTTTCCTGCCTTCCTAAACATTAGGTGTTCTAAGCCACTCAGCAGTGCTCCACAAATCCATCACACACAACAGCTGACATCCCTCCACCTTTTCCTCAACCCCCTGCTCATTAATTTGTCTACTGACAATGAACCATAAGATCTTCCTGCTGTTTATTTGGCCAGGCAAATGGCCAGTTGCTCAGGCAGGAAGAGACCCCATGCCACTGCAGAATGACAACTGTTTTGGGCATGTAGCAGTTTATAGATCAAATCAATAATTCTTCAATTATCAACCAATGGTGACATTTCACCTCTCTGTTCCCTTGGGAGGGAACCCAAGTGGTATTCCTTTGATTTCACTCTATCACTCACTGAAAAATGTAAACAAATGTTGGAAAAAAATACTTTAAAATAGTGTGTGGGGAATAAATTCTCTCTTATCCTCTTACCATTTTATGCATTTTTTGCAGGTCAAATTGGTTTATAAGCTTAACTGAAAGAGTATGAAATGTGGCTGTAGACCAGGAGAATGTTCAAAATCCCAGACTAGGAAATCAACTGCTAAGGAATACATTTAGCACAGAGTGCAAGCTGCATGGTGGGAAATGGCAGGAGCCTGAGGCCAGAGAGACATTCCAGGATCTAATAACTYCAAAGGAAGACCCCAGACTATTGCACACAGGATGGAAAAGACTTCTGCTGTTAAAAAAAAAAAAAAGAGAGAGAGAGAGAAAATTATTTAAAGCTTTGTTGTGGTCTTCAGGAAGTAGAATCACAGAATCACAGGATGGTTTGGGTTGGAACAGATTTTAAAGATCATCTCATTCCAAACTCCCYRCCATGGTAAGGGACACCTTCCACTAGACCAGGTTGCTTCAAGCCCTGGCCAGCCTGGTCTTGAACACTTCCAGAGATGGGGCAGTCATAGCCTATCTGGGCAACCTGTGCTAGGGCCTCCCCACCTTCACAGCTAAGAATTTCTTCCCAATATCCCATCTAACCCGGCTCTAYGGTGTGTGAAGCTGTTTCCCCTTGTCCTGTCACTACATGACCTKGTAAATGGTCTCTCTCCACCTTTCCTGTAGGCTCCCTCTAAGTACTGAAAAAGGGTCTAAGGTTTCCCTGGAGTCTTCTCATCTCCAGGCTGAAAACTCAAAATTCTCTCAGCCTTTACTCASAGCAGAGGTGCTCCACCCATCTAATCATCTCCATGACCTCCTCTGGACTTCCTCCATCATGTCCATGTCCTTCCTGTACTGGGACCATGACCTGCTGGATAAAGCTCTGCAGGTGGGGTCTCACCTGAGTGAGGTAGAGGGACAGAATTCCCCCCTTCCCTACTGCTCATAGGGCTTTGGATGCAGCCCAGTATTTTCTGGGGTCCCWGGGGACACAGCTAGTGCATGTTCAGCCTCTCACCCACCAGCASCCCCAAGTCTTTCTCAGCTGGGCTGCTCTCAAAACCATTCCCTACCCATTCTGGATTTGTACTTAGACTTGTCTTGACCCAGATGCAGCACCTTGCACTTGGTCTTGTAAAACTCCATGAGATTCCCATGAGCCAGTTCTCAAGATGTCCAGGTCCCTCTGAATGACACCCCATCCGTCATGTGGGTCAACTGTACCTCTCAGCTTGGTGTAATCTGCAAWCTGGCCGAGGGCCAACTGGATCTCTTTGTGTCATTAATGAAGATATGAAATAACACTGGTCCCAGTASAGGCCCCTGTGGGACACCACTGSTCACTGATGTCCATCAAGACTGAGCCACTGATCACCACCCTCTGGATGTGACCATGCAACCAATTCCTTATCCATCTCACAGACTTGATGTGTCGGCAGAGAATTCTGGCACTTAAYGCACTGCAATTAAGGGATAAAATTACTTTACTTGTGTACACTGTACATTATGTATTGTTCTAGCAAAAAGGTAACAGTATGTCCATCCAAACTTCAGCTGTGCCAAAGGAAGGTGAAATAATAGGCTATAGTTTGGGGAAGGGGCAACAAATGATAAATCCAGAAAGAACACAAGCAATAATTGAGCTCCCATGTCTGGTCATAAAAAGCAGGTACAAGGTTTTCTCAGAGGTGTAGTGTTTTGTTGACTGTGGATTCCAAGGTTGAGGGAATTGACTAAGTCTCTGACTAAATAAAGAGACAGAGATGAGCTGGCCCGCCTGGACCCAGGTGCAGTGGGAGCACCACATTGCATTAAATTGGTAGCRGCAGCAGCAACTCTAACATCAGAAGAAGCACAAGATGATTTAAGAAGATGCATCACCCTAAATCCAGCAAGCTTATTATCTCTACCTGATGATGGAGAACATCCCAGTGTGAGCAAGTGATGCACATTTCAAATAACCCACAGACTGATTTAACTGATGTTCCCTCACATTACTCAGATACAGTCCTATTTGCAGATGGTTCATCCTACTCCCCGCAAGGACACCTCATTCCTGACATGGGCAGGGGGGCACCTTCCACTAGACCAGGTTGCTCCAAGCCASTTTCAGGGATGGTGCAGCCACAGCTTCTCTGGGCRATCTGTGCCTTTTTTCCTGCTCTTTCTGARTATTTCTCTCTCTAATTTAGATCTCTTTACCCTATGTAATAGTCTTCAGAAGAGATATAATCATGCTTTCCCCTTAAAAGAGTGATCCACGGCATCTMAACTAAGAGACAGGATTTAACCCACTTCTTATTTCTATTTTCTTGTGATTTTACATACTTAAAACGTGAGATGAGAACACGTGACTCATCTGCATTCAGTTGAAGGTACCTAATATTTGTTTTTTGAAAGATGCCATTGCCACACAGTCACGGAACCGTTGAATGGTTTGGGTTAAAAGGGACCTTAAAGTTTATCTTATTCCAAACCCCTGCCATGGAGGGGGCAAAGAATTTCAAACACAAAGCACTGAAGATTCTACTGGATGAAAAGATGGATGTGATCTGGCAAACGAGAGATGTGACTGTACCCGTGTTTCTGGGTGTGGCTGCTGACAGAGAACATCCTGCAGTTGTTTGATCATAGGCTTGTGTCATGTCYGCAAAAGAAAACAGACCAAAAGAAAGAGCAACAGAAAGGAGAGGTTTGACAAGGGCCTGGAACAACAGAACAAGAGGGAAAGCAGGTTTTWTGTTTAGGAGTAACACATCCAGCTCTGGGACCTCAAACATCAGGACATTCAGCTGATGCAGCAAGTCCAGGGGAAGCCATGGAGAYGCTTCAGGGGCTRTAGCCCCTCTGCTCTGGAGACAGGCTGGGAGAGCTTASRGKGTTCAGCCTGGAGAAMAGAAGGCKCCATGGAGAAGAGAAAGAGCCCCTTCCAGCGCCTAACAGGGCTCCAAGAGAGCAGGAGGGGGACTTTGGGCAAGAGCCCGGAGTGACACGATGTGGGGCTATGGGTTCACAGTGACAGGGGGCAGAGTTAGTTGGGATATTGGGATGAAATTCTTTGTGAAAGTAGAGAGGCCTAAGCACGGGTTGTCCAGAGAAGGTGCGGCCGCCCCATCCCTAGGAGTGTTCAAGTCCAGGTTGGATAGGGCTTGGAGCAACCTGGTCTAGTGRAAGATGTCCCTTCGCACGGCAGGGGAATGGAACTGAGGTCCCTGCCCTCCCAGCCCATTCCGCCACTCGGGGCTGCTGCATGTCACACGCTGCGCTTTCGCTCATGGCGGCGCCTCGGCCCCGGTGACGTCACTGCCGCGCGTTGGTGTGTGACGTCAGGAGCGCGCCGCGCGGGCGTTGTCATGGAGGCGGCGGACGAGTGGCTGGTGCAGTCCCTGCGACTGTGAGGGATCCCCGGACCCCCGGCACCCGGCACTGGCCCTGGCACCGCCGGCCTCATGCCTGCCCTCTCCCCGCAGGTACCGCGACCTGCACACTTTCGAGCTCCAGGCGCCCACCCGCCTCATCGAGTGGACCCGCGGGAACCGTGAGTGCGAGGCGGGGAGTGCTGAGGGGAGGGGAGGAGAGGCACCGGGCTGGGGTCTGACGGGCTGGGGTGGCTGTGCCTAGCCGGAGGAAAGAAGGAGGCATAGAGGCCGGGCCGGGGCCCGTGTAGAGGGAGAAGGGGAAAAGGAGGCTGTGGGGTTGGGCCAGTCTGGGGTGCCGGATGGGAGGTTGGGGTCAGGGCTAGGACCCCAGAAGTGGGGCCAAGTGGCTGGAGCTGTTCCGGGTTCAGCGTGGGCTCGAGCTCAGGATCTGGGGGTCCATGGACTGTGCGGTAACTCGGGTTTGTCTCAGGGAAGGTGGGCTGGGCAGGGGGACAGCTCTCACCGTGTTCCTGGCTCTTCATGCCCACCAAGGTGTCTGTGTAGCTGGTTACGGACAGTCTGATGGGAACGAGATCCTGCAGCTGATCCCACCGCCAACGCTGCTGACAAAGGAGACCCAGGTGGGTGTCCTGGCTGGCAGCCAGTGTGGCACCAGACCTCTCCGACCTCCTTGGCCCTGATATTTTCAAAGACCAAGCCAAGGCTTGGTGGCCTTCATGAGCTGTTACCTGTTGCTGTGACAGGCCATGGCCAGGGATTGAGCAGCTTTGGTTGAAAGGCAAAGCACRTAAGTCACCTGTTTGTTGTCTGGTCAAGTTATCCTGCAGCTGCTCTGCAGACAGCTTGGGTTGTGGACACTTCATCTCCAGGTATGTGAATGAAAGCATTTCATGGGGAAAGAGGACAGATGAGGACAGCAAGCTAAGTGAAGAAGGGGCTTGCAGAGCAGCCCAGGTGTGGGGGACCACCCTGCAGAGCACCAAGGTTGGCCCTTGGGTGGGTGGCCTTCACACTAGAGCAGAAGGTGGTGTTTGGTCAATGGGTAARTAGAAAGCTCCTGAGAGATGGCAGCAAACACAGGCAGAGCTCTTGGCAGCAGCTTTCTTCAGATATTTGTTCTCGCTAACTATTTTGGGATCCTTCAGTCCTATATGTCCTGTTGAAAAAGGCAGCACTGGACAGGGAAGGGCTATATCAAGCAAGAGTTTGCCTCGTGTCTCTGTCATTTTTTGTGATAACTGAGCACAATTTGTGCACAATTGTGTGAAGAAATGGCTTTGCCTCTGATTTCTAGGGCTTGTGTCCAGAGAGAGATTTCAAGGTAGAATGTGGTGGATTTTCAGAGCGCCCTGTGTACAGCTTGAAATATGTGCCGGACACCAGGTATGACCACAGGGTCCTTCCCACAAGGGTGTATTGGAGATGGAAAGGGGACTTACCCACTGAGAGCAAGCTCCTTTTCCATGCCTGCTTCCCAACACAGCTGGTAATCCTGCCAGCTCTGAGACCAGTGTGAGTCTGGGCCAGTAACATACCAAGAACTCCTGATGTTGCTGCTCCCTACCCCACTTCTGAGCAGCAGGGGCCTGTAGAGTTTTCCTGCTCTACCTTCCCTTCCTTCTGCATTTGGCACTGTTTGGAGGTGCTCAGCAGCAGAGTAGGACACTGGTGGCTGGTGCCACTGCTCTGCAAGACCCTGTGTGTTCAGGTTTGGAAGCATTTTTTCCTGCTCTGGATTTAGTCCAAATGAACACCTCTGGCTGATTTATATCTCTTGTTGAGTCTCTCTTCCTACACAAGTCCCCATTGACTACTTTGGGGCTGTCTGCATCATTCTTAGTCTAGCCTTTCCGGAAAGTATGAAAATGAAATCAAAGAATCATGGAATCATTCAGGTTGGAAAAGCCCTCTGAGACCATTGATTCTAACCATTCCCCTATCACTGCCATGCCCACCACTAACCCATGTCCCCAAGTGCCACACATGACTTCTAAATTCCTCGAGGGATGGTGACTCCACTCCTGCCCTGGGCAGCCTGTGCTAAGGCTGGACAGCACTTTCAGGGAAGGAATTTTCCCAATATCCAACCTAAACATCCCCTGGTGCAACTTGAGGCCATTTCCTCTTGTCCTGTCCCTTGTTCCTTCGGAGCAGAGCCCAATCCCCACCTGGCTGCACCCTCCTGTCAGGGAGCTGTAGAGTGCAAAAAGGTGACCCCTGAACCTTGTTTTCTTTAGGCTGAGCCCCCCACAGCTCCCTCAGCCACTCCTCATCAGTCCTCATAAAATATCCTCATGAATGCTGTTGCTTGGGACTGTGTTTGCATGGGCTGTGTGGAGCATCCCTGCACGAGGAGTTCTGGGATTATGGTCCTTCCAGCCACCACTCTGCTCCAAGCAGAGGCAGGAGTTCCTACTTACAGGAGCAGCAGAACAATTTTGTCCCACGCTGGGGAAAACAAGGCTTTTCTCTGCTCCTGAGGAGACTCTTTTGTGAGACTCTTCTGTTTCCTCAGCTTGCTGGTAACAAGTGGCCCACCYGACAGCTCCCTCCATGTCTGGCAGGTGTCAGCAGAGGACTCAGGTAAGGGTTTCTGAGCTCAAGTAGTTTCTCAATGCAGTGGTTGTTGCATCTCACATCTGTAGCTTCCCCTTCTTCCTGTGTGTCAGATGAAGGCAGGAGTGCCACTTCCGTGTCCTGAGTGACCCTTGTGTGGCACAAGTTGGAGAAGGGKACAAGACAAGGGTCTAAACCAGTTTTGGTTGTTTGGATTTAACAGTACAAACCTCCTCAGAGAATTAGTATGTTTAGGCCTGTCACAGTAGCCTTGCACTGCATGTAGTTGGCACAGTGTCCCCATGGTTAGAAATAAAGCTCCATGCATTGTCTTTTGGGACAGTGTGATGCACCTTACTTCTCTCAAAAAGGATCACTATTGTGATTCAGGCTGCTGCTGAGAAATATTTGTAAACCACCAGAAAGGAAGTGCAAAAGAAGAGGAAAACTTCTTCATTGAACGTAAACATCTTGATACRCAAATTTGCGTTTGTTTTGTTCAGCACTTTGTCAGTCCTTGCTGGATGGGTTGGAAAGAGGTTTTACCCTAAAGAGGGGGTTAGGCATAATTTGATTTCTAATTGGTTTTTGTAGGTCAGTTTTACCTTTGTGGGGTATTGTTGTGAAGCAGCTTAATTGGATGGATTGCTTGGTTCTCAATGGCTTTTACATCTCTTTCTGTCTTTTCCTAATAGATGTTATTAAATCTGTAAGCACCATAGCAACAGAAAATGGCACTGGGCAATCCTGGGCTAAAATTGCCACCATTTCAGCCAGAGCCCCATGGGTCCTTCACGGCTCAAGACTTGACAGAGTCCATATTACAGAGGTTGAATCAAGGAAAAATGTCTACACAGCAGGTATTCAAGGAAAGCCCAATGTCTTATTTTTGGAAAGGTGGGGTTTGGGTAAAGCAATGCTAACTGCTTGCATAGCAAACATTTGACTGAGCAGGTACTTTTGGACATATACAAGGGGTTAGAAARATATTTGCCACAAGTATATTGTCTTGAAGAAGGAGGTGAAAATGGTCAGGTCCATCTCCAGCTGCTTACCACTCACATTACACTGATTTCTCACATTTCTGCTCCAAATCTGGGCATTACCAGAGTCCTGTGGATAGTTTCAGTGTGGAGAACTGCGTTTACAGAGGGGTGCTATGTGTGCTGTCCCAAACAAAGGAGGTGACAGCCTGGTTACAACAGGTGATGGGTGCAGTTCCGGTTTCCTTGGGGATCTGGGGACTCTCTGCCTTCACCTATGCAGTGTGATTCAGTCCCCACAGAGCTTATCACTGGGGAAGGAAGAGGAGATGTGTGTGTCCAGTGGCAGTATTACAGCACTGAGGAAAAGGAAGGTCTGTTTGTCACTGTCCTTGTACCACAGGGACTCACAGAATCTTGGAGTTGTTTGGCTTGGAAGAGGCATTTAAAGCTCATCTCATTCAAATTCCCTGCCATGAGCAGAGACATCTTCCCCTTGATGAGGTTGCTCCAAGCCCCGACCAACTTGCAGGCATGAGGCAGCCACAGCTTCTCTGGACAACCTAAGTCAGGGCCTCACCATCCTCACAGACAAGCATTTCTGCCCAGTATCCCATTTAACCCTGCCTTCTGTCACTGTGAACCTATACCCCCACGTCCTGTCATGCCAGGCCCTTGTCCAAAGTTCCTCTCCAGCTGTCTTGGAGTTTTGTTAGGCATTGGAGGGGGCTCCTTCTTGTCTCTCTGGAGCCTCCTCCAGGCTGAACACCCCAAGTTCTTCCAGCCTTTCACCAGGGCAGAGGGGCTGTAGCCCCTGAAGCATCTCCATGGCCTCCTCTGGACTCATTCCAGCATCTCCACATCTTTCTGATGCTGGGGGCCCTGGAGCTGGACACATTCCTCCTGAGCATACATCCTGCTTTCTTTCTCAGGCAATACARCAGCACAGAAATCCTGAAAATGCTCCTCATTGGAGCTGAGACCTGCCTCTCTTTTCCAGCTTCCAGAGGCAGCGAGGAGCTCAGCAGCGTGGCCTTCCTGGACTGCAACACGCTGCTTCTGTGCTGCGCCACAGGCCGGCTGTGCCTGGCCGACATCCGGCAGCCACAGAGCCTCGTGGAGGCCGTGTCAGTGCCCTCGGTGCCATGCAGTGAGCAGTGGTGCATGGGCACCAGGCATGGAGCTCAGGGCTTGGAGCCGAGCTCCCAGCCTGTGGCTCGCCTCTCGAGCAGGGGGCTCCTAACCCTGACAGACCTCAGGAAAACCTCTGAGTTCTTGGCATTGGCAAAGGCCAGAGTCCCYTCTCCTGCCTCAATTGCAGAGTTCCTGTGCGTCTCCTGGGCTCCTGCTCTAGAAGGCTACCTTGCCATTTCAGGTAGGTGCTTCGGGCAGAGATTTCCTTTTCTGGGTGCTTTTTTGATTCATGTTTTTGTCAAGGCCCAGTTCACTCCAACTAAAACCCCCCAGTGACAGGGTGGCTTTTCAGAGCTGCCTCTGGAGCCAGAGATGCCAGCTAATCGTCCTCTGCAGCTGCCTCTTTCCAACAACTCCGGAAGGGGCTTGGGTGGGTTCTGGAAGATGCCTGCTGCCCTTCTGTGAGATCTAAGGCCCCAAGCTGACCACAAGCATTGCCCTGATAGCGCCAGTGACAGCCTGGCTACAGCATTGATAATGCCAGCTGGGCAGCAAGGCTGCCTCTTGACCAGAGCCTTGCATGTTCATGCTCATGAATTAACAAACTTTTGGGATCTGGTCTGGGCTCTCCGCAGCAGCTGTTGCCTTGAGACACTCTACTCAGAGGCCGAGCTGCTCTCTTCTCATAGGTTTCTAGTCTGGGCCATTTTTCCTTATTCTTGATGGGAAGAGATACTGAGCCCAGCTGGACTAGAGCAACACAATTAATTCTGCACTAATTCCCTTTTATCCAAGGTTTTGATGGCACTGTGCATGTGTATGACACACAGAACTGGGACAGCTCTGGCAGGGAAGCTGAGCCTGTCTTCATTCACAAAGGCCACGCATTTGGTGGAGGAGGTGGCAGCGGGGACCCTCCCCTGGTCACTGTGCACACATGGCATCTGCAGAAACCCAGAACTTTGTTGTCAGCAGCAAGTGATGGTTCCTTGCATGTCTGGGACTGGGTTCAGCCCTGTGGGAAGTGTGGGTAGGTTGTGTTTTGGTAAGTTGGGGCGTTTCCTGCCTCTGCTCTAGTTTGCGTGGGCTGCAGGGTGTGTGTTTGCCTGCAGATACTGTTTGGAGACTGTTGCAGTGAGCAGAACTGTAAAATTTCTATTTTAATARTAGTAAAAATTCTGGCTGTATAACTTGTTCTCCTATATACCAGCCTTCAGATGAGAGCTGTGCCTGTGGTTCTGACTGCGCCTGCTAGCAGAGAACATCCTGCTGTTGTATGATCATAGGTTTGTGTCGTGTCTGCAGAAAGGGAGAGGAACAAAAAGGAGAGAGACTTGACAAGGGCCTGGAGTGACAGGACAAAGAATGGCTTCACACTGCCAGAGGGCAYGTTAGATGGGATATTGGGAAGAAATTCTTCCCTGTGAGGGTGGGGAGGCCCTGGCACAGGTTGCTCAGAGAAGCTGCTGCCACCTCATTCCTGGATGTGTCCAAGGCCAGGCTGGATGGATCTTTCAGCAATGTGGTCTAGTGGAAGATGTCCCTGCCCATGGCAGGGAGTTGGAACTGGATAAGCTTTGAGGTCCCTTCTCCAATTTCATGAAAAAAAAACCAGGAGCTTGAGGAAACAGGCTCTTCTGTGGGATATTTGCCCACTGTATTCCAAGCCCAGAGCACCAAGAGGAAGCTGCACCCCCTGAGGGGTGTTGACATTTATCGTGTCATATGTCACGAGCAGTGGCCTCTGCTCAGGAAGTTTCAGTGTGACCACTTGTGTTTCTGCTTGCAGCCTACAAAAGGAACAGGAACAACCTTTCCAGCCCCAGCCTACTCCAAACTCTGCCCCTCCCCCTCTAGATCCTGAGAGCACCTGGTCTGAGGCAACACATTGGTGTCCTTTGGCTCTTTTCCTACCAACTGCGCATTTAGATTTGATGGTACGGATGTGATTTCCTGTGCTGAGGAGGCAGGCAATGACTCCTGCAACATCCACACTGTTACCAAGGTGTTACTTGGGAAGTAACAACCTGCCTGCAAAAGGCTCCCTTCTGCTCTAGGTGTCAGCTGAGGTGAGGAGGGGTTGAAGACAGGTGAGGTGAGGTGATGTGAAGGCTGTACTTCAGGAGCACCTGGGGACCCCTTACACTGGGGATGTGCTGTACTCACTCTGTGCCATGGCAACCCTTKTCTGCCTGGCAGCTGAGCCTGGAACCTGCTTCATTCTCCCAGCACAAGCCATGTGGGCACTTCCCAAAACTCCACCTGGCAGCATGTAAAGCAGGGGCAACRTGTCCTGCTGGCAGGGGATGGGCAAGGCTGGGGATGTTGATGTTTTTTCACTTACTAAAGGCATGGATCTGTATCACCACCATCAGCAAAGAGAAAAGCCTGTTTGAGTCCTAGAGGAGCTGAGCTCTCCAGCAGGAGTGCCTGAGCATCCTTTCCACTGCCAAGGGTCCACAGCAAAACCAATTCAGCTGAGCCAGAGCTGAACTGGGGGAAATGGGTTCTGAGCAAGAGCCTGGAAGCATCTCTGCCCCAGTGCAGGCAGCAGGGAGGGTTCCTGACTCTCTAGTCTCTCCATCTGCTCTTGAGTCAGTTCCTTCCGGCTGTGGTAGAGCCGAGCATGCCCTTCCCCTGCAGCAAGACCCACAGGTTCCTGCCTTTAGGAGGTGGCCTTTCTGTCCCATGACTGGGACCCGTAGCAGCCCCAGGAAAGGCAACACGCAGTACACAGACTTAAAGGGTTCCCAGAKAGGGATCTTGGAGTTCAATGAGTTTTCCTCAGGTACCCCTGGTAGCAGGCAATTTGGCAGACATAAGTACTGTCCCCCAGGAAGGAGGACCTGCACAAGACTCCGGTTGTGCAGGTCCTCCTTCCTGGGGGAAACACCCACAGAGGGAGGAGAGAGAGAGCATCCTCCTTGGAGGACATGGGCTCTGAGGCAGAGAGAAGATCACTGGAGCCTTCCCAGTATCCCAGCTACATCTTCCTCACTGCCTCCTTTGCCAGGACACGTGGCAAAGTCCTCCCACATCACAATGATGCAGATAGTGCAATGAGGACAGGGAAACGGAATTTGCTCGTCTTTCAAAACAGGGCTTAAGCAATAGCTCAGTTTGTAGCCATCTAAACTTCCCTTTTTTTCCTAAAATAACTTAAGCCTTCTTGTCCAGCTTGAACCAGATTTGACAGGGGACTGGAGATGTCAAAAATATTAAGTACTCACAGATGCTGTGGGAAGGGATTATGCACACAGGAGGGATCTGGAGAGTTGTGCTGGGCAATAGGGACATTGCTCCCAGGAATGCACCCACATGGAGCCTCTAGCAATGGCCATGTGGGATCAGAGTCCTGTTGTGTGATTGTGGAGACTTCGGCTTTGCTGAAGCCAGATTTTCAGCAGGTAAGGTTGGGACAGCCTCTRGCACAGAGGCTGACACACATGAAATGAACCAACTTAAGGACAGTCTCTCCCTCCCCATAGCACCATCATGGGAAGGGGAGCTCAAGCTGCATGGGACAYGAATGTGTCCAACCTCTGCTCTCCCTGGGACCACAGAGAGGTCCTCCAGAAGGCCTGTTTTCTCTGAGGCCACAGAGTTTTAACCCCTGGGCAAGGTAACACAGCTGGGGACATAGAATCATGGAATCATTCATGTCAGAAAAGCTCTTTAAGATCATGGAGTCCCATCTACCCACACACAGTCAAGCCCACCACTAAACCACATATGTCCTCAAATGCCACATCTACACATCTGTTAAATCCCTTCAGGGATGGGGACTCCACCACTGGCAGCCTGTCCCAAGGCTGAACAATCCTTTCAGGGAAGGAATTTTCCCTAATATCCAATCTAGACCTCTGGCACAACTTGRGGCAGGGTTTCTCCTTCCTTGACTGTGAGGGGACAAGCCACAGCCCTTCTTTGAGGGACTACTCCGAATTCAGGCCCATAAATTGAGGTGTTACTCGGCTCATTCCCCAGTCCTGGCTCCTGCTGTTCTCAAAGGGGATGAGAAGCTCCCTGCAGCATTAACAGATTGGATGTGGCTCTTGAAGACATGGTTTAGTGGCCTTGGCAGGGCTGGGGGAACCACTGGACTCCATGATCTTGGAGGGTTTTTCAAACCTCCATGATTCTGTGATCCTTAAAACAATCAGCTCTGAGCAGTTCCTCAGCAGGACACARACTGGACATGGCTTGTTTAACAAGAAGCTCGTTAGTGCCCTGTACTCATCAGGTACTGCATGGCCATGCATTTCATTTCCAAAATAATGCCCAGTCCCTGCTGCAGGATACAGAATCCTTCATCTCCTCCTTGGCTCCTCTCAGCATGTCTCTGCACACCAGGGAGGCTGTCATCAGTGGAGGGATGGGATGGCATGAGCAGGGCAGGTAGCTGTTGCTCCCTGGTCCTTCTGCAGAAGGGAAAAAWTTTCCCTGTGAGGGTGGTGAGGCCCTGCCMCAGGTTGCCAGAGAAGCTGCCCTATCCTTAGAAGTATTCAAGTCTAGGTTCGATGGATCTTTCAGCAGCCTGATGGAGTGGAAGGTGTCCCTGCTTATGGTAGGGAGGATGGAACTGGATAAGCTTCAAGGTCCCTCCCARCTCAAACCATTCTATGGTTCTGTGACTTGCTGCTCATGCCAGTTCCCCGATCTTCAGCCAACAGAAGCGTCCAGGCACTGGGGCTGTATTTTACTGTTTCCTCTTACTTTTTTTTTCTTCTGAGTTTAATAAACTAGAATAATTTATTYGACAGAACACAGAAACATCACAGACAGGGTGAAGAAACCAAAGCAGCAGGTATCAATGATCAGTACAAAGGAACCACTTTACAAAAAGAAGTACCACGCTGCCCATCAGCTTTACCCAAAAATAATGGGGGGAGGGGGGTGGGCTCAGCTCAGCACCCCACAAACCAGGTGGGGGGGATGGAGCTATCCCCACAAAATACTCTCAGATGACAACGCTGACTGCAACAGCACAATAAATAGTGGGAATAGCCTCTCAGTGGGTGGTGGGAGACCAAAACCTCCTTGGAGGGGGGAGGGGGTCGAGGCACCACCAATCCGGGAGGTACAAGCGTCTGTTGAAACACTGATTAGGGTGGCAAACGCTCTGCTTCTCCCCTACCCCCAAAAAGGAGCTAGATCCCCTGCAAACAGAGCAAAACATCAACCAGGAGGGCTTTACAGCTCAGCAGGACAAAAGTATCCCTGGCAACATCCCACTGGGGACAAGGCTATTCCACCACAACACTGCCATGGCTGTGAAGAGGCATTTGAGGCCTCCCCCAGAGCAAGCAGTGTGTGGTGGATGGCACAGACCCACAGGGTCCCCTCTGCCACCTTTACCTGGCCCCAGCAGCTTCCAGCTCTGAGCTGGTTTTCTCCAGGGAGATTATACTGGTGTGAAAATGGATGCAGCTGGGAGGACCCCTAGGATTAGCCACTTCGGGGGGACGTGGGGAAGAGAAGGGCGGGTGCTGCCCACCCCCTTTGTCTAGAGCAGCTGGGGCAGGGGCCAAAGTCAAAGCCAGGCTCRTGCATCCCAGGGAGGGAACACATGCAGCAGGGCTGGACAGAGGGGGGACTGGCCATGGGTGAAAGGAGGGGACACTGAGGTGCACAGGTGCCTTTTCCCATGAGAAGGCTGCCTAAAAAAACCACACCCCCCCCCCCTCTGCTGCAACCCTCCCTTCCCTGTAGCAAACTGGTGTTGAGACTGGGCTTATATAAAACTCATAAAAGAGGCAGCTCATAGGAAAGGGCTCTGTTAAGTAGCAGGAGGCTGGACAGGGATGAGGTTACAGTGAGCCCCACTGCCTCCAGCACCCCCCTGGCCGTGCCCTGCACGGGAAACAGCAGCTCTGGCAGCTGGATGAAGAGACAACACGGCACAGCTGGACAGTTAYAGGTCCTGTGGCCGGCCATTGGGTGATTTGTAGGCTCCCAGTACAGGTAGAAAACAAAATTAATTAATTATAGAAAAGAGAAGCAGCCTAATGTAGGGGTGTCCCTGGGGCAGGGTGGCGAGCAGGGGGGGCTCGCTTATCTGTCATTGAGCTGCGGGGAATTTGTCCGCTCCTCCTCATCCTCCTTGTCATCCTTCATGCCTTTCAGTCGCTGGCGGGCGAAGTCTTCAAACACAATGTCATCATCGCTAGTGGGGACACGAGGGAGAGGGTTTCAGTGGGGTGCAAGGTGAAACACCCCCTCCCCTGCAAAGCTGTCCCAACTTKCCCAGTGAACTCAACCTCCACCACCATGTTACAGCAGCTCAGGAGGGGGGCCCAAAACCCCCCATCCCTAGCAAACAGCCTCGGTTTTCAAAGCCTTATTAATACTTGCCAATGCACCCAAGAAAGAGCCCCCAAGCTCTCCAGCAGGTGCAGCTCCAACAGGAGCCAGGGCCATTGGCATTTGCTCCACTCTGGGGAAACCACAGACTGGCAGGGAGTAGCTGGGTGGTAAAGTACCCTAAAACCTCCCAAACATATCACCAGCCTGAGGAACACTGTGGTGACAACCTCCCACACCCCCAACACGATCCCAGCGGCCTCTTACTGCAGTTTCTCCTGTTTTTTGGAAAGCCATGCAAGGAAGGGTGAAGGAGGAGAGAAGAGAGAGGGGAACAGCACGCGTCATGCATTACAGGTGATAWGCGTGGGGTTAATCAGACATGCCAATCCCATGGCACAGCAGGTGTTAG
Source organism: Alauda arvensis (assembly GCA_902810485.1). Classification (NCBI taxonomy): domain Eukaryota; kingdom Metazoa; phylum Chordata; class Aves; order Passeriformes; family Alaudidae; genus Alauda; species Alauda arvensis. The sequence continues at coordinate 167,569 of CADDXX010000718.1, read as the reverse complement.
AGAATTGGGGGGGGTGCCATGCAACCGCCATGTTTCACATTCCCACATGAAATGTGGGAATTGGGGGTGTATTTTAGTCTCTTACTTTGTATCGAGCTCTATCAGATTTGTATCTATGGGCGCTTCATTCTCTGGAACTGAACAAAGGGATGACACAGGATTAGTCACAGGGTGGTGACTGCCATCCCACCAAGGTAGGTGACTCCTTCCCCAGGATCATCTTTGCCCGCCTACCACGGTGGGTGAGACCCCCCTGCAGTCATCCCTGCCATCCCACTGGAGTGGCTGAGATTCCCCTGGGGTTGTCACCACTGCTCCAGTGTGTGGATGCAACCCCCCTGGAGTTTGGCTGCACTGGGACGATGGGAGCACCCCCATGATTTTAACGGTGAGGCCCTGTGAACAGGGTCAACAGGAGCCAAGAATCTCCCTCCACATAGCCTCACTGGCCCACTTTGCCCCCACCCACTGCCAGGGATGCTGGCCCTGTCACCCAGGGACAGACACTCACTGTCCCGGTGTACTGGTTCCTCCCTGGGTTTGGGATGCATCAGCGTGAAGGGCAGCTCCACTGAGACGTCACTGCAAGAGACACCAGGGTAAAGCATGGGCGTGCCTGCACTTTACATGCAGAGCAAGGCAAATTTGCGGAGTGGGAGCAGAACAGCACCCCCCATACACCCCCAGCCTGTAGAGACCACAAAACTGGGCAAACCCCTGTGTCATCCTCCATGGAGCTGTTCAGCAGCTCTCATGCCTCTTGGCTGAGCTTGGACCCCAGGGTAGGGGATCAGCACTGGTCCCCTGGGAAGAAGAGGGACATCAGGAGGGAGAGCAGCATGGCAAAAATCAGTCTTTAGCAGCTATGGGGGGGATCCAAATCCCTTGGGCTTAGGCTGCAGCTAGCAGTGCCATGGGAATGGCAGGGGGTGCACCAAGTTTTCCCAGTGCTCACCCAGAGGGCACAGTGGCGTCAGGGCGTGACAGYCTAAGCACAGCCCTGAGCTGCCCCAGGGCAGGTAAGACAGAGCTCAGACAAGGTGTCCCAAAAGAGGACGAGTAGTCCTGTGGTCCCCATAGRACTCTGTGGGAGGGAAGTGATGTAAGGATGAAGAGCTGGGAAGCCCCAGAGACTTGCCTCTCCTCATCCAGAGATGTTCAGCCCTATGAAGCCATCTCTGTGCCCTGCTCACTCTCCCCAGCAGCACCCACAGGCCTCTCACTCCAGTACAAGTAAGAGGATGCAGAATTCAAACCCTGCCAGTATTCCCAGCCTCACCACCCCAGCCCCAACTCTGCCAGGCTTTTTGCTTTAGGTRAGACAGCATTCCCAACACAGTGGAATCCCAAGGACAGGCATGGGATCAAGTAGCACCCTGAGGGGCTGGGGGGGTGCAGTGGGGGGCTGCAGTGAGGATTRGGGGGTGCTGGGGGGAGTAGGGTGTTACCTGGAGGCGAGGTCTCCCAGCAGGCTGGCGTGAGTCAAAGGATACAACACATTAGTCACTGTCCCCTCCCAAGGACACACAACCCCCACACACCTTTTGTCCCACCCGTGCTGCTTAGTCCCAGGGGAGCTTTAAGGATAATGGGGCCCCCACCTGCAGCACAGACCAGTCCCAAGATTAGAGAGGAGGTGCAGCACGATGGGTGGGTACCCAACACTCACCCTCCTCTTGACACCACCAGCTTCACCTTCACCTTGTAGGAGACAATGATGCCCAGGATCTCCTTGTTGGCTCCATCTCTTAACCTGGAGGAAGGGGCAGGTGGGCATCAGTGAGGCAACAGCCATGGGAACCAGCCCCCTGTCCTCCTGCAGGTCCCCCATGGGATCTCCTCCATCCCAAGCACCATCCCTGGAGCAGGGGTTGGATGCCCAACCAGGGCCAGGTCCTGCCCCCATGCTGCAGGGGAGACAGGAGCCCTGGGGGTAGAGGGGCTCACAGTGTGCTGGAGGCCAGGTTGGTGTCCTCGTGCTTGAGCTTCCCATCCAGCGCCAGCCCCCGCTTCTCCCGGTTGTTGGCAAGGAAGGGGGTCAGGGTGTAGACTTTGCAGAACGTCGAGCTCGGGGCCACCATGTCACTGGAGATGATGGCCACAATCAGCCAGAGCCCCAGCCACCCACAACTCCCACAGGCCCACAGACMACCCCAGACATCTCCATCTTAGCCTGGTGAACTTCTGCACATATTCCCATACCTGCCCCAACCGGATGAACATCTCCTTTCTGGAGGATGTGGAGGGTGACGTCCCCAAGATGCCACCAGAAAAAAGGTCTCCATCTCCCTGTTCCTCCCACTGGTCCCTGCTTCCCAAGTGCAACATCCCAGTGGGGCAGGAGACCTCTAAAGTTCCTCCAAGACACCCCTGAGGTCTGCAGGGCTCCTCATGATGTCCCCAAGGAGCCAGTACTCACTCAGCATCCTCCACAGCCACTGGGCACTTGTACTGGGCAGTGTTGAAGAGGCAGATGTCGGCATACTGGCGCACTGTGGTGAGACACAGCGATGGGGATCAGGGCAGGCCACCACGGGGACAGGAACACCAGTGGGGTGGGGGACGCGGCCCTACTCCTCACCTGAGATCTTGATTTTCTTCACTGTCTTGTTGGTGTTGTTGGTGACATGCACATTGACACTGATGGGCTCCCCATGGTAGTAGATCTGTAGGGGAGCAGAGCAGAGAGGATGGTGAGGTCCTCAAGGTCACCCCACCAGTGTGCACTCCTCAGTCCTTGCCCACCTCCTTGTCCAGGGATGCCTCAAGGTGCAGTGGCTTGTCTGACATGAGGAACTGCCGAGTGGTCTCTGCCATGGGCTGGGGGCCAGGTCTCTCTGGTGCATACTGGACCTTACGGATCACCAGGCGCACCGAGTTCCTGGGGGAAGACAGCGAGAGGAGAACTCAGGCTGCCCGCAGGCTATTCTCTTTCTTGGTCCATTCTGGGTCAAATCCCTCTTTTCTTCTGGTCTGCTGGGTCAGAAAGATGCCATGGAAGGTCTTGTCTGGATGCCCAGCAGAACTACAAGGGGAAAGTCCCATGGCCAGGCCAGGTTGCCCACAGCAAGTGTTGGGCTCCTTGCACAGAGGTGGATATCCCAGCCCAAAGATGTTCTCTGACCCATCCCTACCCTGGAGAATACCTCCATCCCAGCCCCAACTTGGAAGACAACTCTATCCCATCCTGGAAAACATCTCACCCAAGGTGGGTAGCAAACTGCAGTGCCCCTTTCCTGCTGCCAGCACTAGGAGGATGCTGCTCTCATCCAGGCTGGATGGATCGTCTCTGCTTACCTCTTGTGGATCTTCTCTTCCAGGTTCTCGGCACAGAAAGCTTTGACCTCGTAGTCCACCCCACAGGCCTGAAAACCAGGAATAGGGGAGAAGGAGGCAGGGAAACCCCTTTGCACTCCCCAAAGAGGTGACCCCAGCAGTGGCCACTCAGCACAGCCTAGTGGCATGGGAACATGGGGGGACCTTACCTTCCCTGTRTCCTCTGGGCCTGGCTGCAGCGTGACAGAGCAGGGCAGGTTGGGGGGAATCTGGAAGGGAAAGTAGGGTGAGGAGCTTTTTGGGGGCCTACCAGTATTTCCCTTTCCTATTCACAATGGAAAGAAGGAAATCCAGGAAGAATTTCTTCATTTTACTATTGCATTTCCCAAATCCCAAAGTGTTACAAGAATATATTATTTTAGAGGGTTATAATTTAATAGGGGTATTTTGAGAAATCAGGGCGTCAGGACCATTTTTGAGGCCATAGGATTGAGCACTGTAAAATGTCACAAAGCTCCAGAGGGAGTGGCCACCACTGCCAAAGCTGTGCTGGGRAAATCAGAGAAGCAGGTGCATGAAGCAGGGGGTCTACCCCCACCTAATTCCCTGCCAGAGCTGTCCAGTGCTGGCATGGATCCCTMGAGTCAGCATGGACCCCCGGTGCTGCCATAGACTGGCAGTTTCCCTACTGGTAGCTGCTTTCTGCTCAAGAGTTTGAAGATCCACCACCAAAAGCTGCATCTTGATCATAGATAGCAGCATCTCACCCTCAACCATGACCCCAAGGGGCCAGATGGGACCCTGATGATCCCGTCACAGGGTTCACCGTCCCTTCAAGCACCTCAGTGCACCCACTGTCACCCTACCTCGAAGGTGAAGGGGTAAGCGTGCTCTCCCAGCTTCTTGATGAGCCGCTCCTGCAGCCGTGTCAGGGGCTTTTTGTCCTCGGGGACCGGGGGGAAAGCCTGGGAGTTGGCCACGAACAGGTCCTTGCGGAAGGTCAGCCCCAGAACATCCAGGTCCTCACGGCCATAGCGGAACGCGCAAGTCAAAGTCACAAAGACTGGAGAGGGTGACAAGGGGAGGTTGGTAGCAGGGTGTGGGTCACAGAGGGGACCATCATGGTGTGAGGGCATCAAAGCAAGGTGGCATTCCCAGTCCCGCCAGCACTGGGAAGTAGTGGTGGTTTGAGGACAGGCCATGTTGAGAATATGAGGATTCAGCAGCCAGCTGTGCCTTGGGATGCCCACAACAGCACCCCCATTCTCCACAGGACAGGGAACCTGCCATGGGGACAGGGRCCTGGAAAATGTCACCAAAGGGCCCAGAGATACCAATGCCTGGGTCAGTCTGCATGGGGATGCTAGCATCACTCTGTGGCAGTGTCACTTCTGTGGCCCCAGGGATACCAGGGGTAGACATTACCTTTTCTCTCCTTCAGGTATTCAGGATCCACCAGCACTACTCCATCTGTAACAGAACAGCTGGGTCAGAAATGCATCACGGGGACACAGGGGACACACTGGCAGGGTCAGGGACTGCAATGGCAGGGTTAGGGGACATGATGGCAGGGCCAGGGGACATCGCACTGGGATGAGGGGACACTGCTGGCAAGGACACACACTGTCAGGGTCAGGGGACATGCTGGTAGGGTTAGAGGGGTGTGTACAGGCAGGGTTTGGGGGGACATCAACACAATTAAGAGGGGACCATGCCCCCCTTTTACACAGGGGGAATCATCACCTCCAAGCTGCCAGCTATGGTTTGCAGGGAACAAACACACTGCCAGCAGGGACAGTCTGCATCTACCACACCCAGGGCATATGCAAAGCCACAGCAGGACATGAATATTATCCCAAATCAGCTATTTTCTGCTCCCCAAAATCCTTCCTCTCAGACAGCCCAGCCCACCCTAGCATGTGTCTCCCCGCAACTGAGGTCCCCTTCCTGGCACCACATACCCACAGGATCCACCACGTCGATGTGGTCCACAAAATCCCTCTTCCCAAGGTAGACAGTGAGCTGCAGAAGGGAACAGGATGTCAGGGGTGCACAGAGAAGACCTCTCAAGGTCCCCTATGCTGTCACCACCCACTGGGGTCCATATTCCTCATCATCCCGAGTGTCACCCTGTCCCTGTGGTACCCAAAAGCCAACCCCATCCCATTCCAGCCAATGCCTGGAACCTTTCCAGATGTCCCCAGAGCTGGAGACACTTTGTGTCTGGGGACTCTTAAGTGGCACCCCAGTGGTTTGTACACCACTGTTAGACAGGATGAGGCCGCAGTGTCACCCTCTCACCTTTCTCCTGATGGGGAAACAGACACAGAGCAGGCAGCTGGCAAGCAGATTTTCTGCATCAGCTCCTGCTGCCAGACCCAAAACCTCTACAGGCAGGGTCACCTGCACCCCAGCGCTCCAAAACTTCTCTGCTTGACCCCTGACCTTGGGAAAGATGACACCCCCCAGCCCCACTGTGCCTCAGTTTCCTTTCCTGCTACCCTGGCAGGATGCTGAGGCAGGCAGCAGTGTGCAGGGTAGAATCTGGGGTTCAGGAACATGCTCATTCCCCACTCCCCACCATGCTTGTGACCCCATGGTTTCCCCTGCCATGTCCCCCTTACCTTCCCATTAGGACTGGCTTTCTTAAACACCCTGCAAAACAGCAAAGAGTGGGTGAGTATTGCAGCAGGGGGTACCCTCCACTCCTCAACTCCCCACTCTGCTCCTGGCTCACTGCCCATGGAGCTGTCCAGCTCTCCCCTTCAGGAAGGGTCCCTGGGGAAAGAAGCATCCACTGGCACAGTCCCATTGGGTGCTCATGCATCCAACCCTCAGCACCCACTGCCGGGACCCAGCTTTGGATGGTGTCAGGGAGGTGTCAGGATCCCAGCCCACCCCTTTGCCTGAGGATGGTGCCCAGAGACCACTGTGAAGGKCAGCAGTACCCCAGCACCAACCCAGGCCCTGGGGACCAGAGTGTGGGAACATGGGGTCAAGGCACACAGGATGGGAGCATTCTACGCAATAAACCTACATCACCATTATCTCAAATGGACGCATCCCAAAGCCACCGGAGAAGCAAGAAAAATCTGGGTGCTCCTGTCCCCCGAGCTTTTTATTCCCATTCCAAACCATGGGACTAGCCCCTAGACACCCTTCTCAACTCCAAAAAATCCCTCTGGAACACCCCACARAGAGACGGGAGAAAGGATGTGGATCCAACATGCCACTGCTGGGAAATGCCAGAGCATTCCCAGCCTGTCTGCTGCAGGCAGGGAGCGGRCAGAGGCAGATAGGGTGCCTGGCACTGCCAGATTTTTCGGAGCCTGCCCTGGCACAAAGCCACCTATAATGGGTTCTCCTCAGATAATCCCTCCTCGTCTTTAAATTCCATTAAAACCATTCAAGAAGATTAGCAGTGGTTTTAGGCTGGGAAAAAAAACAATCTCCCAGGGCAGCTCCTTGGGTCTCCTTGGGTCTGCCAAAATGTCCAGGCTGCTACTGGATGATGGACCCTAAGCCACACCAGGAGTAACCCTCAGCTACCCCAGTGCCTGCAGGTGCTCACACCAAGCCAAGGGGTAGACAGGGAAGGCAGCAGCTGGTGCTAGCTTGGGGGTGACTACTRCCCCAGCAATGGGGTAGGAGGCATCAGGAGATGTGTGGGCACACCCCTCACTCCCATATCCCTGAAATCCTCTGTCCCCACCTCCCTGTGTCCCTGCACCTCCATATCCCTGCATATGTGTGTTCCTGCACTCCTGCATGCCCAAATCTCCACATCCCACTCTCTTGAGAGCCATGGGGACCAGCAGAGCCTGGTCAAGCTCTGCCCAGGAAGCAGGATCTAGTCTGGATAAGGGAGCGTGGGGGCTGGGGGCCCTCATTCCCTTGTCCCCAGCCAAGCCACAGGAACCCTCTGCCAGACACATAAAATATTGGGGACATCCTTCTGGCTGTCCCAAGTMATTTGGAATGTCAGGAACATCCTGCTGGCTCTTCCTGGATGACTTTTCCCAGTGGGGGTTGGGGGATTGACTTTTCCCAGCCAAMATGGGAAAGCACTTCCACAGAAGGATGTTTGTCTTGAGGGTTTGCTGGTGAAGGTGTGATCCTGTGGTGGTGCAACTTGCCATGGAAGGGCAGCAGTACCCCACAGCTGTTGGGGTTTGAAAGCCATGGGGAGATCAGTCTCTAGAGTCAAGGATGGAGGGGCAATAAATGCATCCTCCTGAGAGCCCAGAGCAACTAACAGCAAGATTTTCCTGGGCAGTTAGTGAGGCATTACTTCAAAGCAAGATGAGGAGCATCCCCTGACAGCCTGTCACCCCCTTGTCACCCCACACCCCACAGACCAGCTCCCAAGGGAAACCCCAAAGAGCATCCAGGATGCTGGATCACAACCTGAGGCGTGCTGGGAAGCCCCAGAAAAGGCAGCCAAGGCTGGAGGCTCAGTGGGTGCCACGGCCAGTCCCCTGGGACACAGGCGAGGCTTCCACCCAGCCCTTGAGACACTAACAGAGCCGCTAATGAACCCAGTGCAAGGGAGATCGATGGCAGGCGCTGCGGGAAGCCATTCCTCACCACTCTGCCTGGCACACACTGGTGCTGGCCCCACACCGGAACAGGAGCCCCAGAGAGCCTGAGACCTGCCCAGCCGCACACTGCAGGCACAGAAGCCCCACCTTACGGGTGCAGAAGCTCCACAGAATTTGAGACCCACAYAGCTCCACACTGTGCCTGCAGGAGCCCAGGCTGGCTGTGGGTACATGAGTGTGCAGTGCCCTCATCTTGTGGGTGCAGCAGCCCTGCCTGGCCCCACAGCGTGTGTGCAGGAGCTCACATTTCCCCTGAAAAAACAGTGGGAGAAGGGAAGGGACATATGGGGACACGGTGGCCTGTTGCTGCCAGCAGGGTGACCCTCGCCTGCCACCGGATCTAGAGAGAGGAAAGGAGGAAGTGTGAAGCCTTCCCTCCCCCTCCAGCCCTTCCTGGTGTCGAAACACTGGAGACACGAGGCAGGAAGTGGCCTCCACCGCTGCCCATCAGGGGCTTGGGGCCTCATACTGTGGGCTGGCAGTCCTAGGGCCCCCTGAGCCTGTCATGCTGCCACACAGCCAGATCCCATCTCTCATGCCCTCTCCCTGCCATGATCCCATCCCTTAATGAGCTTGTTAGGCACTCAGCCAGGGCTAACAATGGCTTTATTGGGTAGGCAGTAATTGAGTGGGGTCTGTTGGATCTTGGTTGCAAAGATTTATGAGGATTTGATTCCCCTGGGCATTGGAACAGTATCTGATGGCAACACCATTGATTGCCCTTGAACCCAGGGAGGAGAATCCAGGGGCTTTGCCAGCTCTCACACTAACAAGGTTGGCCAGCAGATCTAATTAGCTAAAGCCACGTTAGAAAGGATCTCCGGGGATAACGGAACCACCAGCAACCACATCATACACACCAGCACAACCCCGCGGTGGCGGCCAAAATCTTGGTGCCAGCTGTGGCGGGATGAGCCTGAAGAACCATGCCAGCCAATCCCAAAGAAAGAACACCCCATAGGCCCAATGCTGCATTTTGCATCCCTGCTGCACCCATCCATCTATCCCCTGCCAGGCTCAGCAGCAGCATCCCCCAGCTGGGTCAGAGGTCCACCAGCTTCCTTGGTGAGGAAACGCCTCAGCTGTGGAATCCGGGATGTTCCTGGATCCTGCTGTTATTACCAACGTTTGCTCTCCAAACAACATCCAGGAAGCAGGAGTCTCCCCTCCAGGGCCACCTTGTAGACCTATTTCTCTTCTCAGTGGAGATCCCTGTCCTGCCCCCAGATCCTACAGCTTCATCCAGAGGGATGAACGGGATGGTAGAGGGACTGAGCAACAGGTCTGGTGGCAGGCGAAGGTCACCCCCCCGGCAGCAAGATGTTACAGTGGAATGCTACAGAGGGGCTGGAGGAAAGATGCAAGGATTGCTTAATGCCAGCCAAGGTGGGCTCTGRTGTACCAGAACCACTGCAGCACTTCCCAGCCACCCTCAAGCCACAGTCAAGGAATCCCAGCAGCCAGGAATTCCAGTAGCTGGGCATCCTGTGTAGGGTTGCAGCTGTCCTGGCTGGGAGTGGGAAGAGCAGGGAAAGGAGGTCAATTACGCCAACAGCCATCAACTCAGTTGTTTCCCCCAGCTTTTCCCMCTGCAGGGCTTGGTGACTCCCAGGGAAAGTGGGGTGCCACAGCAGGAATCAGCAGAAATGGGCTTTTGGGGAATCAGGTCATAAATCAGCTCCCACACATGAACCTCCAGATTAAACCCAGTGGATTTGGGTTTGGAGATCCAAATTGGAGAGAACAAGCCTAATTCTTCCTGACCCCCCCTCCCAGCTCCCTCTGTACACGCTGCGTAGGCAGAGAGATCAGCTCATGCCTCTCGTGCCGGCATGCCTGCTGATGGGAATGCCGCTCACCAAGCTCCGCATGGCACCTGAAAAGCCCTGGAGGCCAAACAAGCTGCATCCCGGGGTTTGTACCCAGACGCTGCGGGGGACCCAACATCTCCAGCCCCCTGATCTGTGGGGCTGTCTGCCTGCTCCAGGAGTGCAACATGAATTCTCAATAATTCAGAATACTGAGCAAGGAGGAAGAGGATGCTGTCAGCCACAGCTAGGGCACCAACACCCAGCAGGCTGGCAGCAGCAAGAGCCGCTTCCCAAAATGCTGGATGAGTTCAACAGGAACCCACAACTTTCATCCTGCCATCCCAAAACACAGCAATATTTCTGGGAGGTTCTGCCCAGGCAGAGCCAGACCCCCTCATCCTTCTCTCTTGCCGTGGCCATGAGGGATGGGGGGACGGGGGGGGGCAGAAGCTGCGCTGATGCCTCCTGATCCTTATGCCAAGGAGACATGGGGATGAGCAAAGGAAGGCTAATGGTGTTGAGGGGTGAGCAGGAGCACCCTGAAATCCCTGGTCCTCCATGATTAATTGCCAAGGGGACAGAAAGGGATTGGGGCGACGAATGGGAGTGTCAACTCCTTGACCACTCTGCCAGAGCCAGCCGGGAAGTGGATGTGACTGGAGATCGCCCAGGCCTCTCTGCAAAGGGCTGGCAGGGGTCGTMAGGCTCCCTCAAATCTCAACAGCCCCCAGCAGGATGTGCAGTCCAGCAGGTCTGCACCTCTGGGGAGCACAGGGGGTGTACCCATCCACCTCTGCACAGGGGCCTACAAAAGACAGCATCCCCATGGCAGCATTCCCATGGGATGAAGGCATCGCACGCCCTCGTGTCCCCGCACTCCAAGGATAGCACGTGCTCCCTGACACCCCCAGCTGTGCCGCCTGCCGGGAGTGACATCGGGGCCTAGGTCCCCTGGCGTCACCGGGATGACAACAGCCTCCCCCATCCCAAATCCATCCAGGCTCCAAATCTGATGGGGAGGGATCACTGACGCCCCCGGTAACTCCACGGACCCAAAGCGGGACCCCCCAGTCATTCCCCTACCACTCCCAGTCGCCGGGTCCTCACTWCCCCTCGGGGGGCACCATATCCCAGCAGCGGGGCCACCCCGGGGGACTCCCAGCTCCAGCGCAGGGCACGGGCAGCGCCTGTCCCACCCCTCCCCCGCCATACCCGGGCATGCCCCCCCGGGATGCTCCGCTCTGTCCCGGTCCTCACTCACCGGGTGCCTTTGTCTCCCATGGCCCCGCCGATCCTGCGGGCTCAGCCGGGAAGCGCCGGCTGGGCTTGGAAAATTACTGGCTGGATGGTGGAGGGAGCGGCGGCGGGGCGGGCGCGGGGCCCGGTGCGGCCCTGTTTGGGCCCGCTCGGAACCACTCGAAACGCTCGAGCAGGCTCGGAAACACTCGGAACCGCTCGGCTGGGCCCGGACGGACGCCACGCCGTCCGGTTCGGAGCCGCTCGGGCAGGTTCGGAACTGTTCGGAGCCGCTCGGAACCGCTCGGAGTCGCTCGGACACGCTCGGAGGCGCTCGGCAGGACTCGGCCCGTCCCGGTTCCGGTGCGGGCGCTGCCGCT